>JADRCH010000059.1:8355196-8400099 GCA_019843965.1 Rhynchomys soricoides
GGCAGTCTCCAAAGCTAGGAGGGAAGAAATTCCTGTGTTTGTCATGGAGGGAAGTTCATTGTAGTGACCCACCCTGTGGTTTGACAGTCAGGAGGTCACCAGCAACCTCACTAAAGTGCAGGGAGGGATGGCAAGGTGGCTCAGTGGGTAAGTATGAGGACTTGAGGTTGGATCCCTAGCATCCGTATATAAAGGCTGTGGTAGCAGTAGGGGGCCTCTGCTTAGTCAGTGAGCTCAAGGATCAGTGAGCACACCCCATGTTGACTTCTGAGCCCCACAGACACAGGAAGTTGAAAGTACCTGTGCATACATGCACATGAATATGCCCTTCCCCCCTCCCCTCCCCTGTTTCTCCCTCTCTCTCCACACACAGAAAGTTTATATAGGCCATCGACACCTCTAGGGTGCCTGTGATTGGAAAGGTAAATAAGTGTTATCGAGGGTGTGGAGATACTGGCACATTTGTATGTTGCTGGTGGGAATTTGAGATAGTGCATCCACTCTGAAACCAATGTGGCAGCCCTCCAAGGACTAAACATAGAGTTCCCATCAGAGCCCGCAATCCCACCCGTAGGTGTGTGCGTACAGAGACCATGAGAACTGGAAGCAGTTGTCCATAACAACACCAACACATACTTATTAATCGCAGTATTATTCGTGGTAGCTCAAAGTGGGAACAATCAAAGTGCCTGTCCCCCGATGACTAGATAAGCAAAATGAACTAAGTATACCCACAAGATGTACAAATAGCAAGCTCTGAGATGCCAATGCAGGCCAGCCTAGGCAGACTTTGAAAATGTTAAGCTAGTGGAATCCAGATGTGAAGACCATGTATGCTGTCAAGTCCCATTTCTATGGAATGTCCAGACTAGGCAGAGTTCATAGAGACAGAAATAAATAGGTTAGGGATGGGGGTGGGCAGTGATTGCAGGTGATCCAGAGTCTTTTTAAAAAAAAAAAAACACCTTAAAATGTTCTAAAATTAGATTGTAGCAATGGCTGCACACACACACACACACACACACACACACACACACACACACAGAGTTTCATGAACATTTAAAAAATGTGACATGTGTATTATTCCTCATTAGTGCCACTATTATAAAAAGTGCACAGAAGGGCTGGAGAGATGACTCAGCAGTTAAGAGCACTGGCTGCTCTTGCAGAGGACCGTGGTTTGGTTCCTAGCATCCACACAGAGGCTTGCAACCATTTGTAACTCTAGTTCCAGGGATTCCAATACTTTCTACAGACCCAGAAGTATACCAGGCAAGCATGTGATGCACATACACACACACATGCAGGCAAACACACATAGACAATAAATAAGTAAACAAACAAGACTTAAAGAGAAAAGGGGATCAGTGGTCCTGGGGCTCAGAAATACTACAGAAGAAACAAGTGAACTGAAGACAGAGCTGTCTTGGTCCCGGTGTCTGGTACGAGGTAAATTGTGATCTTTGCTGAATGGCAGGAAAGGCTTTTGGATCCTTGGGCGTAGGGTATCCCTTCACTCCCCAGCACCCAGGGATGCTTTGTCATATGTAGGATGTTCTCAAGAGTCATTACAGCAGGTGTCCCCCTCCCCGAACCTTCGGGAATCCATGGGCACTGGATTGATCCCTGTATGGCCCTGCTCTGTTCCCTATGGGATTGGCTCTTGACTCATAGCTCTGCCTGGGGGGATGGGCAGCATGGGAGAGGGATAGACTTTGTCTGGAGGCCATCAAGCCAGGACCTCAGTTTGGTAACCTTGGACTATCAGCATGAATTCAGATTGGCCTTTATTGTAGGGAGCAGAAACCTCTGCTGTCTTCTGTAATCTCAGAGGCTCAGGTGTGTATGGGAGGGAGAGGTGGCTACCCTCTGTGTTCTGGCCCCCGAAGCCTGAGCTCTGACTGAAGCCAAGGGTGGACAAGGGCAGGTCTGCCCTCCAGCCTCACTTCTCTTTATTCTTCTTCCCTAGTGATAGTGCCTCCAGCACCCCCAAAACCCCAGATGGAGGACACTCTTCTCAGGAGATAAAGTCTGAGACCTCGTCAAATCCAAGCTCTCCAGAAATCTGTCCCAACAAAGAGAAGTAAGGGAGTTGGGGTTCGGGAAAGGCTGGCTGTAGCCACTTAGAGTCCTGGCTTATGTGCTCTGCCTCCAGGCAAGCTGAGAGGGGCAGTTCTTGCCTTTGGAAGTCTCTGGAACACAAAGGCCACCAGGCAGAGGCTGGGGGAGCTGCTGTGGACCTGCTCTCTCTCTACCTGCCTTGCCTCCCCTTCTCTGCAGGCCTTTCATCAAGCTGAAGGAGAACGGCCGGGCCAACATCTCCCGCTCCTCTTCCAGTACCAGCAGCTTCAGCAGCACAGCAGGGGAAGGCGAGGCCATGGAGGAGTGTGACAGTGGGGTAAGTGAGTCTCAGTCAGAGAACAGGGCTCTGGAGCTGTCTTAGTCAGGGTTTCTATTCCTGCACAAACATCATGACCAAGAAGCAAGTTGGGGAGGAAAGGGTTTATTGAGCTTACACTTCCATGCCACTGTTCATCACTAAAGGAAGTCAAGACTGGAACTCAAGCAGGTCAGGAAGCAAGAGCTGATGCAGAGGCCATGGAGGGATGTTACTTACTGGCTTGATTCCTGTGGCATGCTCAGTTTGCTTTCTTATAGAACCCAAGATTACCAGCCCAGGAATGGCACCACCCACAAGGGGCCCTCCCACCCTTGATTGCTAATTGAGAAAATGCCTTACAGCTGGATCTCATGGAGGCATTTCCTGAAGGGAGGCTCTTTTCTGTGATAACTCCAGCTTGTGTCAAGTTGACACACAAAACCAGCCAGTACAGGGGCCTAGCTGGTTACACTGCTTTAAAAGAATACCACGGAGAAAGAGTGGTCTATGCAGCTGTTACTACCAAATGAAAGCTGTGTGTGTGTGTGTGTGTGGTGGTGGTGGTGGTGGCGGGGTGGGGGGTGGGGGCGTGACTGTCTCAGCAGAGTGCTTAAGAGCAGCAGTGGAGGTTGCTCTGCCAGGGGGACGCCAACTGGAAAGGAAAGAGGTCAGGGAAAGGGTGCAGTCATGGCTGAGGCAGAAGTGCCATGGAGAGTTGGAGGCAGTGGCTTGTGTGGTGCATCTCAGGACAGCTGTGGGCCTGCTGGGTATGCACTGGCCTTGCTCACCCAGTTTCTCTCCTCAGAGCAGCCAGCCATCCACGACCTCACCCTTCAAGCAGGAGGTGTTTGCCTACAGCCCATCCCCGAGCAGCGAAAACCCCAGCCTGGGGGCCGCTGCCACACCCATCATCATGAGCCGGAGTCCCACAGGTCAGTAGCATGTGAAGATCTGCATGATGTAGTTTGGAGGGCAGAATTGTGTCCTGATTGCAGCTCTGAGGGCATATACTCCAGGCATGCTTGATGGGCCAACTTCTCCTTTTCCAAGCTGTTAGGGCCTTCACCTCCACTATTGTACACTGTCTGCCCATCATCTTATCCTCATATATATGGGGAAACTGAGGCTCAGAGGAGTGAATGATTTCGTGATGATCCCAAGGTGGAGAAATTAAGATCGAGTGATTAGAAGACTGTACGCTCTGCTCACCTCTTGCCTTACCCTGTCACCACCGAGGGCCAGTACCACAGCGATGATTCTGAGCACCCAGCAGTGAGAGGAAATGGCGGTGGAGGGGGCTGGAGGAATGAGAGACTGTGTTCTGGTTGTGCATGAGGTTCAGTGCAGTGGGGTCATGGAGATGTGAGCAAGGACAGGGTTATGGGGACCATGAGTAGGCTATCAGGAGCCCTGGGGAGGACTCGGGCATTGTTGGTAAAAGCCACTGAAGGTTCTGGAAGAGCTGCCTGGCATTGACAAAGACCATTTGGCAGCTGAGTATAGAAAGGCTTGGTGGGAGCTGGGGAGGAGGCACCAGCAGAGGCGCAGTGAGCACCTAGGGGAGTCAGGATCATGGCAGAGCGTGTTCGGGTTTAGAACTCACTGGGTTGAGTGCAGGCTCAGGGAGAGTATAGGGACCTGGGTCTTTCAGGTTTCTGAGATCCCTACGGTTGAGCTGAGTAGGAAGTACCAGGTTGGAGGAAAAGGAAAGGGATCAGCTCTCAGGGTGACAGATGATTTTTACCCAGGTGGGCACTGTGGGGGAAGGGTGAGCTAGTCTCAGTAGGAGGTACTTGTAGGCAAGCAGTCTCAGGCTACAAACAGACAGGAAGAGGAAGGGCAGTTGCTAGGTTTTGCACACACTGGTCAATCATTTATATACACTTGTACTTACCTGCACTGTCAATATTCACACCCTGACCAGAGGAGGCCAAAGCTCCACCATGGTAGGGGAGGTTTTGCCATTTCCATGGTCTAAGGCATTGGGGTCCTTGACATAGCTGTCTGGGTCAACAAAACACATTCTCTCAGGACTTCCAAGGCTCACTACAAAGATTTGATGAGCATACACTGTAAAACGCATACAAACATTAACCTAAATATGTCTTGTGGGACTGCAAAAAACCATTAGTGTGACCAACCAGTTCTCAGCTAGGGGTAATCTCACTCCCCAAGGGACTTCGGCAATATCTACTGTTATTGTTGGTTTTCACAATGGCTGGAGTGGGGGTGGTGGTCTACTGGCCATCAGTCGGTAGAGACCAAAGGATGTCAAAAGGAGGATGTCCCGAAATATAGCAGAGACCAGGGTAAAAGCAAATGGCCCTTTGTGGAGGGATTTCCAGTTAATGAGTAGTTCACAGCTCCCTCTCTTGTGGTCAGGCCACTCTCTAGATGAACTCTAACCTCAGCTTTGGCTGGTTCACCTCCCAACCCTCAGTTTCCCCATTTGTAAAATGGAGTAACCCTACACATTTGCTGATTTTTTTTTTTAAATGCTTGGTTAAATATTGATGGAATGAACAGATAATCTATCACCACACTGTGTGCTTTGTGGCACTAAATAAATATCAAAAGGAATGAATACCAGCCTGCTCTCTTGGACAAGGTCTGAGTGAAGGGAGGCTTTGGGAGTGTCTGCAACTAACTGGTTTAAGGTCACTCAAGGCAGGAGGAAATGTGGAACAGGAGTGGGGTCTTTCCCAGTGCTGACTACACCCCAGCTGGTGCATCTCCCCACCTCCAGGCTGTAGGTAACCCCCATTTTCTGGTTTTGACCCCTAGCCCCATGTAACATGGATTCGGAGGTCTGGAAACCTGTTTCTAGCTGCTCCAGTGACTGTGGGGAGAGGCAGGCTGAGAGGAGAGGGATGACCTGGGAGTCTTCTGGAATTGCAGATGACTGGTCATCGGCTATTCATACTTGGGCTTCTGGGGACACAAAGGGAATCAACAATCATCAGGGTACTCAGGGAGTGTCTAATAGCATGCGTGTGTACACATATGCACACGTGTGTGCGGAAGTGTGTGTAAACTTTACCAGCATTACCAACTGAAACACAGTTTGAAAATAATGGCAAAATGCTCAGTATTTTTTACTGTTGAGTCCTCTGTCTATAAGATTCTCATAGGATCAGTTCAGTGATACTTAACTCTGGTGCCTGTAGCCAGCACAAGGCTGCAGATGACAGTCAAATCTGATTGCCACGTGGGTGTTGATGGATATTATTGCCTACACTGACATTTTGCATTAGAAAGACAGCATTTATTTGTGAGTGATACAAACAGCCTCTTTGCTGAATTTGGTAATAGTTTTCCAGCACTTGGGAGCAGGTGGCTCCTGCTCCGGTCTTCACAATGTTGTGGCAGGGGGATACAACCTGCTTTCAAGTTTAGTTCATTTATTATTACTTTCCATTAGTTTCTTTCTTCTTTTTAAGATTTATTTATTTATTATGTATACAGTGTTCTGCCTACATGTATGTGTGCATACCAGAAAAGGGCACCAGATCTCATTACAGATGATTGTGGGTTATCATGTAGTTGCTGGGAATTGAACTCAGGACCTCTGAAAGAGTAGCCAGTGCCCTTAATCCTGGAGCTATCTTGCCAGCTCTCCCATTAGTTTTTTAAATCTAGAGAACAAAACCATAAACCAAGCCCAGATTTGTACCATTGCCAACTTCAGTAATGTTAATACTTTCATTGAGATTGATCTCAAGCCACCACAGTTACATCCCTGAGCTTGGTGTTGCAGAGAGATACATAGCCTACCACCTTAACCAATTTCTGGTAAAAGGATACAGCAGATGTAATGGTACAGATTAAAGCAAAACACTATACTATAATGATGAAATGACAGATTTTGAATATCCATTATCTTCCTTGAATATGGCTTGTTTACTTATGAGCTTCCATAATTTAATTTTGAAAACATTTAAAGTGACCTGTGTGTAATAAGTAGGGTACAACATTTCTCAAAGTCTGAGGACTGTTTCTGACGAGTGGGTACCTGTTAGCAAGCACGCTTTGGGGGGGGGAAGTTGAGGCCTTCTTTCCCTATTCAGTATTCTGACTTTGCTAGAATAATCCCTCAAGCTCCATATCATTTTTCTTTTCTTAGATGCCAAAAGCAGAAACTCTCCAAGGTCAAACCTGAAATTTCGCTTTGATAAACTCAGCCATGCTAGCTCCAGTGTGGTAAGGATGTATGGGCATCTAAGGAAGGGCCCTAGGAGCCCTACACCTCACATTCCAGCACCCCTCCTAGCCAGACCTCTCCTAGTGGAATGGAGAGAGAGGGAGAGGGAGAGGGAGAGGGAGAGGGAGAGAGAGAGAGAAAGAGAGAGAGAGAGAACCTAGAGAGTGCTCATGGGGGTCTCCTGAAGCAGGCAGAGATACATACTCTGCCAGTTCTGGGGGTGATGGTTTCTGTCCTTACTTGGTGCAGACCAGGCTGGGAGCTCTCCAGCCACCTTTGTCACTTCTCCTACAGTAGAGCCTCGTTCTTGCACACAGCCATCCCCAGAAGTGACATGGGTTCTGCTGGCCCCTGGGAGCCCAAGTCCCTTCTGAACTAAGAGCCAAGTGCACAGAAGCTGCAGGTGGAGGCTATCGTCTGGCTTTTGAAAAATTCTTGTGTGTTTCTTATACAGGGTCACTAATGTGAAAGTGAAGACCTTCCCTTGTCCAAGGTGAGTATCCTACTGTGGCCATGAGAGGGGAATATTCCCTTAAGGTCAGAGTGTCTGTGGCTTTATAGCCTGAGAATGGCCAGGGAAAGTCAGCTGAGGAACATGGAGGACTACTGTAGATGGACATCTTCAGGCCTTCGTGGGGAAGGAGGGGCTGAGAACAGTGGCTGGGAAGGGTTGTCCAGTGGCATTGTGATAGATCCCCACACTGGATGGAGCTGGTTGTAGTAGCTAGAAGAGGAAGTAGCCAAAGTGTTCACTACCTTTCCTGGAGGGAGGAATTCCTCAGTTTACCCCTTCCTTTCCCCTTTGCAGGCAGTCTGTCTCTCCTTGTACTTTTGGCCAAGGCTCCAGGCTGGTATCTATTTTCCCCATATGATATGAGATGCCCCTACCGAAGCATTGTTATGAGGGTGGTCTCTGCTTCTGGCATGACACATCAGTGAATTCCTGATAGTGAAGTCACCTGAGACCCATTGGCCCCACCTTCTCAGTGAGGTCCCCCTGAGTATGAGGAGTATGAGTGAGTTGGGACCAAGAGGAAGGGTCCAGTTAAGCTCACTTTATGGTAAACCCATTTATGAAAAAAAAGAAGAGAAAATGAGAGTATGATGTTGGCCTCTGTCGTCTGTGAGAGGCTATGGGTGCTTCTGTTGCACAATGCTTACACATGGCTTCTGGGGCTGAGTCCATGTGCCTTGCCTCCTTGTCCTGAGTGTAGCCACCGGCAAGCGGGTTACCCACCCCGCTCATCTGAGAGATGATGTTTTCATCTCTCTTTTACCCCATGCTTGTTCTCCATCTTCCCTTCCTTATCTTCTCAGGGAAGTGTGGATTCTGGCCTACAGAAGGCTCCTAATCCCAGCAGTTTGGGGGTGCCATCCACTACTCTGACCGTTTAGGCCTGCTGTCTCACTGGCCACCTGCCCAGCAGACCAGCTGTCTGTTCCACGTCCTGACCTGGCCATGACCTTGCCGGATCCTTCTCCAGACCTGAAAGCCCCAACCTGTACTTCTGACCTCCCGATGTGACCAGCTATCTGAGTCAACTAGCATCTTGTTTTACATGCAGGAAAAGATCTGGGCAAGGGGGGCTCTGAGTCCCAGGGGGCTCAACGAGAAAGGGAGCTTGTCTGCCCCAGAGACAGAGGGGGTTGTGTGGTGGGGAGCAGAGGTAACTGCAGAATGGTGGGTGGGTACTGTCTGTCTTTGGTCACAGTGCAGCACCTTCCTGGACATAGTGGAAGGGCTGCTTTTCCAGGAATATCCGAGCATTCTTCAGGTGGAATCTCACTGCATTTCTGACACATCTGCTGGCCCAGGCCTAAGGAGCTCTGTCCCTGCTGCCAGGGTCCCCTCAGGAGGCTCAGGCTGGTGGAAGCTCCGAGTCAGAGCTAGGTGTTCCAGAACCCGGCTGCATGCTTCCTTGACTGTAGTCTCAAGGTTTTTCTTTCTAATTCTACATAAGCTGCTGATCATCTTTGTGGTTGGAGAAGCCCTGGTAGTGGGCGGCCAGGAGTGTGGAGTCCAGGGTGAACACAAGGCCAGTGAAGGAGCCTCTGCGTGAGAAGGCTCATTAGGGGTTCAGGTCTCTACTTTTGTGAGAATTTAGACATAGTTTAAGCCATCTCTTAGGTGAGAGAGAGGGGAGAGATATAGTGGAGGGTGACTTGGCAAGTTTTGTTCAGTCTAGTGTGTGGTGGTTGAATTTAGTGTTAGAAACAATAAATTCACCTTTGTATTCCTGTCATCTGTGAGGGGACCGGTACTGCCCAGGGGCTGCTTCTAGTCTCAGTCCCCCAGCCTTCTTCCTTCCAACCCCACCTGCAGGTTTCTAGGCCATTGTCCCATCTTCAGAGCCCCTGGAAGCCCAGACCCCACAGGCCATCTGTACTCCTTGCCATGGCCGCCTTCTCTGGGTGAGCCGGCTCATCCCGAGGAGCTGTCTTTGGCTCCTCGGCCTTCCAGGTTTGCAGGGCTGTTCTGCTGCTGGGTGTGGAGTAGAGCATCTACCAGGCTGAGCAATGGCTCTACACAGCAGGCGCTTAAAGATCCCACCCCATTAGGTATACATAGGTCTGTGGCACAGGGCTGCTCGGGTCTGGGCTCCTGTTTCAGTGAGCAGATGACAAGATTTCCAACCAAGTGCTTTGTCTGCCTAGGCGCCTATTCCCAAGCCAAAGTACAGAGGGTGGGAACAGACTTTGGGGCTGGTATTGTAACTGTTCCCACTGCCTTTGTCATCGGAGCACAATTTTGATCCTTCATCCCCCACGCATTTAAGTGCAGCTAGGGGAGGGGGAGCTCTCCCCTCACTCCACTTGAGAAACCTGCTTACGTGAAATAGTAGTCTGGTAAGATTTGTTCTAGTTAGAAGGTCAACAGAATACCTGTTTCTCTTTTATTAAAAGCCAGCGTAGTGGCACCCGGGGCTGGAAGGAGGCGGGTGGATTCTGGCAGTGTTCTACTGGCAGGTTTCTGCTTGAACTTGAACAGTCAGACTGTGTTTTCTTTGAAACTATTACAAGACTCTGGCTCCCTTCTCTATGTTGGGCAGTTTTACCCACTTGGTGGTTGTGCTATGTTGCATTATGGTCTGGGGCTCTCAGGGGCTTCCAGGTTGTCCCATGCTATCTGGAAACCCTATAAGCCTCGTCCCCATTGCTTTGGCTACTCTGCCTGCAGGCATTACCTCTGGACCAGTGGACAGGATGGATGACTATGTACAGAGAAACTGAGAGGCCCTGGCTGTGGTCTTCACCCTGGGTCACCTTGCTGAGATACTCTGGGCAGGATATGAGATCCTCTGCCCTCTGCTCATGCCTCTCTATATCTAGCAGGTCATCCTATAGCTTCCAAAGTAGGTACCACCAGCCCAGCTCGAGTTCTCTGCTTAACGGGAGGAAAATAATGGCAGGCCTAGCTCCTCTCAGCCCTCTGGGTGTGGAGACTCCCACACTTGGATCCAGTCTTCCCTTCCATGGCTGTACCCAGTCTTAGGGCTCTGAGTCTTGCTGAGGCACTTTCATGTGACTGGGTTTCTGTAGATGATGCTTCTGCTTGGATTTGGGGTAACATTTCCACCGTTACCTCCACAAGGGGTTCTCCTGGTAACAACTCTGGAAACCCTATTTTGCAGGTGTTCCTAGGCATCCAGATGCCCCCAGCTCTGTTGATACACCAAGGCAGATGTGAGAAAGCTCCAGATAGACGGCCTTAGCTAGAGTTTCTGTCTGTGATAATGTATGTCAAATGGTGTTTCTTGGAAAACAATCCGCGCTTCAGTTTTGTAGGCACCATTTGATACTCAAGCCTTCTGGCCCCTGTTTGCATCTCATCAGACCATGTCATCCTCCAGATGAACAGAAAGAACTTGCCTGAGGCCACACAGCTGCCTAGTGGCAAAGCCCACAACAGCCTTGGGCCCTTTCCCGCATGCCAACTCTACTTACTGTTGGCACAGCGAGTAGTTGCATTTCCCGGAACCTGGGTTTTGAGGAAGCCTGGTAGCTGGGGTCTCTGCACTGGCAGGGAGGTTCTGGGGTACTGATAGGGCCTCAGTCCCTGCTGTTTCCCATCATGAGAAGTCTTAGTCAGTGAGGACCCAGGGGCTTGGATGAAGGAAATGGACAGGGAGGGATTGCAATAAAGTGCTTCTTTGGGTTTTCGGTGACTGGGGCAAAGTTACCCGGATAAAAATGCATTAGCTATTCTTGACTTCTTTGTTCTGATTCAGGACAGAAAATGATAAAACGAACTAATTCTCTGATCTGTCTTCTCTTCCTCCCTCTCTCCATCCCTCACTTTCTCTTTTTTTGGTGGTGCTGGGAATGTCCCCAAGGCCTTGCTCATGCCAAGTGAGTACCCTGCCACTGAGTCTAGGCCCAGGCCTCTCCAGTTTTTAAAATGGAGACGGGTAATAAAAGCCCAGATCAGGTGACTAGGCAGGGCACAGCCAATGTCGTTTTCTTTCCTTTGACCCTATAAGGTGCCAACTCAAACATCACTTTTTGTTCTTTGTTTCTCAGTCTGCAAAGACAGCTGTGTTTTATGTGTGTGGGGGGAGGGGGAACAGCTGTGTTGTGTGTGTGGGGGGGGAGGGGGAATCAGATAGAGCATATAGCTTCTGGGCCAGCAGCAACCAGGTTAGTTAGCTATGCTCTGGACTCCCATGCTTCCTCCCCAGCTTCTAGTTACCCCTCAATCAAAGGCAAAGGCAGGCTGGAACAGTGACCAAGGCTGATCCCGCTGCCCGCCCAGTAGAGGGCTTCTGAGGCATCCTACTGAGCTCTGCTGTCTGTTTCACCACCAGCTGCTTGCCCACACCAATCCCACGTCTCTTTTCAGCTGGGCCATGTGCTTCTGTGGGAGAAAGACGACAACCTCCAGAGCCAAGGGCTGTCTGTAGTAAGCAGCAGCTGGGGCAGTGGCTTTGGCCTGGGCCTTACCATCCCCAGCAGACAGTGTGCTTGGCTGCAGGACTGGAATTAGTTGTCATTGTCTTTGGTTCTGTGACATTTCCACTTGAAAGGGTGAAATTCCCCTTCCTACTCCTTAGCATCCATGCCAACTTGTGATGTCCCCGCCTGATCTCCAGGTCCCAGGGTGTCGATGTTGCCATGTCAAGAGATGCCCATGTGGTAGAACCTAAGAGGTATAGTTTGGAAGTGACCCCTGTGACGATGACTTTTCTTTGCTTCCTCTCAGTGAGGGGGGTGATTTGTAGATCCTGACTGCGTATGTGATGTAAATAGTGTACATCTAATTTATTGCTATGGTAGCACATTGTATTTGTTAATGTATAAAACAAATTCTAAAAGGTTGAAAATGTATATTTTGTTGCTTAAATGTGTCTTTGCAGAAATTGACAATAAATAACATATTTTGTGTCCATTAGACTTCACATTTCTTGGAGTGGGGCACTACTAGATGTCAGCAGGGCCTTTCACTGGAGAGTGGCTATCAG
Source organism: Rhynchomys soricoides (assembly GCA_019843965.1). NCBI lineage: Eukaryota > Metazoa > Chordata > Mammalia > Rodentia > Muridae > Rhynchomys > Rhynchomys soricoides. The sequence continues at coordinate 8,367,237 of JADRCH010000059.1, forward strand.
CTTGAACCTGTTTAAAACTTTATTAATATTAAAAACAAACAAAACAAAGCAAACCTGGTGCTGGGTAAGATTGCTTGCTCTGCAAGCATGCGGATCTGAGTTTGAATCTCCAGCCCACAAAAAGCTATGCCTGATTGCATATGCCGGTGACCCTACAGTGTGTGTGTGTGTGTGGGGGGGGGAGGTGGAAGCAGGCAGATTCTGAGAACATGCTTGTCAGCCAAGGGAAGATGGCAAGTTTCCCACTTAGTGAGAGACCCTGTCTTGAGGCAATGAGGCCTAGAGTGAGGGAGGAAGACTAATGATGCTCTTGGCACGTATGCACAGGAGTGCTAACCTGTGCTCTCACATGGGTACACCACATACACATGTAACACATGTGTGCTCGCACACACATACAAAGTCAAAGTAACCATAACAACAACAACAACAAGAAGGAGTTTCTGTTTCTTTTTTCTTTTCTTTTCTTTCTTTTTTTTTTTTTTTTAAAAGTCGGACTAAATCTACTCAGGCATGGATAGATGAGAGCTGGCTCAAACTCCCTTTGGTGAGACCTGAGTTTACCATATTCCCCAGCACTCCTTACTGTCCACCCCACCAGTTGCTCACCCGCTCTATTTAGCCTCCCTGGTACTGAGAGGAGCCTCCTGCTGCTCCCTGACTTGTCTCCTTCCTGTCACTTTTCTCCCCTTTGCCCAGGCTCCTTTTCAGATTCTCTGTTCAAGGAGTCGCCTGTGACTAAATACCTTTCTTCTTATCGTCCTCTGACTCACTGTGGCTTCACTCACTCATCCTCTTTGCTTGACCCGCTGGGTGTAGATTTAAAGGCAAGTGGCAGGTTTTAAGCTTCTGCTGGGGACTTGCTTTGTGATCTTGGGCAAATTATTCAGCATGCCAGGATCTGATTTTTCCTCTATGTGCTATCAGAAATATATACACTGTGGAAAGCATGAGGATAAAAATGAATTCCTTATTGAGAAAACGCTTTGAAAAAAAAGTTCTGTTTTGTAGCAGAGATTCAGTAATAATGGTAATCTCAACAGTAGCAGCTGATGTTTACAGAGGTAGCCAATTAGCTATACTGACTTACTAGTCCCTAAAAACACACTGTGGGAAACTGCAACTGTGAGAAAGATGGGCTAAGTGTGTGACACTCAAATATATTATTGGTGACAGAAATAAGGACATCTAAGCTTATTAAAACTGGTAACAATTCATACATGCTAAATGATTAAGAAAGAAATACACACATCAGTGAGCCGCATTTATCAGCTGGAAACGGGCCTGAAGTTCGCCTGTGGAGACAAGCACTGGAATGGTTGCCACTTAGGAACTGTGAGGAGGTAGAAGAGCCGTAGTCTGGAGCTGGATAGGGTCCAGAGCACACAGGATATAGGGAGCAGCCAGCAGATATTTGAGGTATATTCTCTCTCTCTCTCTCTCTCTCTCTCTCTCTCTCTCTCTCTCTGTGTGTATATGTTTGTGTGTTCTATGCATCTTGATATAGCTGGGTGCATGTGTGCACCTAGTATTTCTCATGGACAAATGCAGGGGCAGAAGTCTAAGCTGTCTTAGACTGATGTTATCCCTGGTTACATCAACTGCATAGGACCAACTTACTATTTTAAAAACAAGTCTTAGGGAAGAATTGATTATGATCTCAGTCTCCAAAATAGCTCATCGAAACTGGTGTGGTTTCGATTCCACTTAAGGGGTCAGAGTCACATCTTATTTTAGGACCCGGATCTGATGGGCTAACATTAACATGAAGGTAAGTTCTAGCTGACTGGGAGTACTGGCTGAACAGTGGCATAGCAGGTAACCTGCATGTCAGTGTTATTGGCTTCCTTGTCCTGCACGGAACCCCATGCCTGCAGTCTCCTGGGCTGGGGGCTGCAGCCCATGTTAAACAGTGCCTCCTCTTCAACAGTAGTTGTAGGCTTTCTCTTTGGAGTTTGAGATTCCAACTAAAGCACCACCTTTCACACAAGCCCCTGATGCCTCTCTGCACATCAGGGTTTGGTTGCTTCCTGGGTTTGTTCAACTTTTCTCCCTGGAAACAGGAAGGGGAGATATTACTTATGGGGAGAGTCTTGTGGGAGCTGAATTCACATGTATGTAGAAAGTGCTGTACAGGGCATGGATGCCATTCACCTGGACCGATAACTAGCCCCTAATACTTTTGGACCCTGCTGGTAGCCAGGGACCCCACCTGTTATTCTAACTGCCATGGGCGAGCCTCCAGCTCAGAGGCTTAGTTCTTAGGATTCTTGAAATCTGCACCCTCCTCACCTCACCAAATAGCTTGGAGCTCTTGGACATCTTGGGGTCCATTCTGCCCACTGTACGGAGGAAGGCTTTCTGACCAGCTCTCTTTCCAGCTCTGGTTGGGTCCAGAAATAGCATCACTGTCCAGTTCTATAACTCTGCAGTCATTAACCCTGTTTCAAGCTTGTTTTAAACTTCACATTAAGTTCAAAGTTTTGTCTCATCAACCCTTTGGTGGAGGTTGGCATCATGGGACAATTGTCTTGGCTTGGGTTGTTATATAGACTCTGTCAACCTAACTTCCCTCCCGCTCTTCTGAGCCCACTTTCTGATTAGTTTTCATCTGAGTTAAAACTTAAGCTAACCTGGGTAAGGACTCCCACACTCAGCATCCACCCAGGGCACTTCTTTGGTCTCGATACCCAACTGAGTCGATCTTGGTAATTTTCCACTGGAGAAACTTGCTCACCTCAACACTGGGCTACAGATCCCCACTGGCCTCTGTCATGTGTGCAGTTGGGTTCAACTTCACTTCCTTATTGCAACAGTTTTGGGTAAAGTCTCCTTTGTTTGGACGGTGTAGTTTTTCTTTGCTTAAGGGCTGATCTGCCCTTCCACTGATGTCCTTCGGTAGACGCTGAGACAAGACTGGTGGACTTATTAGGGGAAAGGCCTATGAGGCAGAACGGGGAGGGAGCTGGAGCAGATTGGACAGCTGTCACTGTGAAGCCTAAAGAAAAGACCGAGTGGAGCAAGGGCCGGGCAGAAGTGGCCATGATAGCAGGGCACTCTACAAGGACTTCTTCAAGGCCATTGGGGAGTCCTCAGTCACGTTGTCCACTAGAGGAATCCATAGATTCCACAGGACTGTAATTGCCACTACTGGTGGAAACAGACACTGGATGGGAGCAGCTTCTGGGAAGTCTGGCTTCAGTGTAGTTCAAATCTGAGTCTCAAGATCTGCTGGGCTGATGGCACAGGTCTAGTCCTGATCTGAAGGCTTGAGAACCAGGAGAGCTGATGGTGAAGGCCACATGAAGACTGACACATGGGTAGACCAGCTTGCGCAGAGAACAACTTTGTCCTTCCTCTTCGATGTTCCTTTCAGGCCCTCCTGGATTGTAAGATTCCCATTTCCATGGTGAGAGTGATCGCTACTCAGCCTAGTACTTCAAATCAATGGATTCTGGATGCCCCACGTAGACACATCCAAAATCAATGTTTTCTATGCTCTCTGGGTGTTCCTCAGCCCAGTCTTGTTGATGTGTTACTAGCCATCACACAAGTCTAAGGAAGCCACACCTTCATTAAGCTGTTCTTCTTGTATTTCCCCGGGGGTGAGGTGGGGTGCTGCTGTTCTTGCTACTTCTGATGGTTCACTTCTGCACAGCTGTGGAGACCCTGCTTGTTTCTGTTGACTTCAGTGGTCCTCTGAATTTGAAGTGTGGAATGGGTGAATCATTGCTATGGTCTATTCCAGCATCCCTCTTAGTCATTTAACTGTGCACTGTGTGCTCCTGCGGCAGCCACTCCTTGTGGGAGCCAGAGTTAAGTTCCAGAGTGGAAGTCTCAGACACATTAGTCACTTTATGGTAGTGATCTAAGGGACAGGACTTTCTGTCCCCTTTCCTCAGGTGGAAATGATATTTGAAGCATAGGCTGCCTTGAAACCTTAGAGAAGACTATTCTCAACACTAGGCCATTGTGTTAGGTTTGCTATTGCTGCAATGAAACACCATAACCAAAAAGCAAGTGGGAGACAAAAGATTTGTTCTGCTTACATTTCCACATCATTGGTCTTCCACAAAGGAAGTCATGACAGGTACTCAAGCAGGGAAGAAACCTGGAGGCAGGAGCTGAAGCTGAGGCTATAGAGGGTGCTGCTTATTGGCTCGATTCCCCTGGGTTGCTCAGCCTGTTTTCTTATAGAACTCAGGACTACCAGACCAAAGATGGCACCACCCACCATGGGCTCAACCCTCCTGAATTATCACTGATTGAGAAAATGCCTTACATCTGGATCTCATGGAGGCATTTCCTCAGCTGAGGCTCCTTTCTCTCTGATGGCTCTAACTTGCGTCAAGTTGGTACATAAAACTAAATAGCATAGCTATCCTCTTCCACATTCAGAACACAGACTCTCCCTTGCATAAGTACCACTCAGGGACACTTTCGCTAGAATGCTAATTTAAGGTATTAAGATTTTACAATTCGATTACTCTGGGATAAGGCTAGGGATCTCCATTTTTTGGGGTGTGTGTTCTGGGACAGACTATCACTATGAAGCCCTGGTTGTCCTAGAGCTTGCTATGTAGCCAAGGTTAGCCTTGAACTACAGAGATCTGACCACTTCTGCCTCCAAAGGGCTAGGATTAAAGGAGTGCACCAGTATACCTCAGAAGATGTGCAATTTTTGATGAGCACATGGAGAATTCTGTTGTAATCTGATGCTTTGGGAACCATGAATTCAGTGCATAGACTCTATTTTAAAATCTATTTCCCATGGAGTAGTCTCACGCTCAGAAGCTTGTCCTCTACCTATAGGTTAGACAGAAGCCTGTCCCAAATCTACAGGGTAGAGAGAAATCTACCCCTCACCTAGGGGGATTCTTTTCACAATTGTTGCCCAGGTAGAAAAATACATATTCTACAAAACAGAATTTTGTAGGAAAATCAAAGGAATTAGCAAAGAGAATAGAACTGCGAACGGGTCCTAAAATAGTAAGCTTGAGAGGAATAATTTGATATGAAGATGGATGATGGCTGCAGGAATGACAGACACCCTGAAATAGGAACTGCTGGGAGCAAAGATCAGCATCATGAGGAACTAGATGGGCAAGAACTTGGTGAGGCAGAAAGAACGGGAAATTCTATTAAAATGGAAAGCAGCTGGGCTGTCTTCTCCAAACCAAAACAGATGATCCGAGCAAAGGTATGATTCAAGGCCCCAGAAACAAACAGCTGCCAGGGAGAGCAGATGCTCACACCCATAGGGCAAGTGTTCCCTCTGCTAGCAGGATTGGGGCAAAATAAATGAAAGAGAAGGGCAGACCCAAGAACAAAGCTGGCGAATTGGCCCCACAACGTGGAAATATAACGTGAAACAGCCCATTTAAGAGAAGCAAGTGATCAAAGCAAGCTGCCCCAGTCAGCTCCACGAGAGAACAATGAGGCAGATGCTGGTCAGGCCTGGAGGCACCGGCACACACAAGATGGTGGGAAGTTTGTGCAGGGTATCAATCAGATGGGTTTTAATGATTTCCTTGTAAGACACTGTCTACACATATATGCATGTGTGTGTGTGTGTGTGTAGCCAATAGGGAAGTTTTGTGGGCTGGCTAGATGGTTTAGAGAGCAAAGATGCTTGCTTGCCTCCATGCCTGATGAACCTGAGTTGATCTCTGGGTTCCTCACCTGGTAGAAGGGGAGAACTGACTATTGCAAGTAGTCTTCTGACTACCACACATGTATATAGCATGCATGTGTGGGTGTGTGTATGCTCACACAGTAAATTAAAACATGTAAAAAATTAAAACACCAATCTCTAGGTTTTATAAAAATGTATTACTAATAAGAAATGTGAGAAAATGCCAGAAAAGTAGACTATAGGGTCCATGTGAAATTCAGCTTCACCCTTCAAGCATAATTCTGAATACAGTGGGAAAGGATGTGTGTGTGTGTGTGTGTGTTGTATGCATGTGTATATATGTGTATTGCATGCCTGTGTGTATGTGTGTTGTATGTGTGTGTGTATGTTGTATGTGTGTGTTGTGTATGTATGTGTTGTGTTTGTGTATGTGTGTGCATGTATCTGTGTATATATGTGTGTTTTTATGTGTGTGTGTTTTCATGTGCATATATGTATGTATTTGTGTGTGTATGTGGTGTGTGTATGTGTGTGTATATGGTTGTGCTTTTATGTGCATGTGTGTGTATGTATATGAGAGTATGTATATATGTGTGTGCATGCATTTGTGTGTATGTGTGAGTGAGTGTGTATGTATGTGTATGTTGTATGTGTTTATATGAGTGTGTGCATGCGTGCATGTGCAAGTGTGTGCGTGCATGTGTGTATGTGTGAGTGTGTATATTTGTGTGTAGGTATGTACATGTGTTATTGTTATTAATACTTCAATTTGAGGACATCATTATTCACAGTCAGTATTTATTAGGATGGTTTTATGACAGGGATCAAAACTAGCTCAAACTAATTTAAGTCTCTAAAAGCATTTATTAACAAGATGCAGGTATCTCTCCGCATTCAAAGGACAGAAGTGACATATCTCTTGTCTACTTCTTGCTTCTGCTTTCAGTTTTTCTGTTCTTTTGTTTGAGTTGATTTGTTGGATTTATTAAAATGGGTTTGTGACAGCTAGAAAGCTTTTTCAGACACAGTATATACGTAATTGTCTATTAGCTTTGTTCTAGTCCTGAGTCCAGCTACACCAGCCTCAGTGCTAAATTCCCTCTTTACTGTCTAGATGGTGAAAATGGGTTCAGATCCACTGGTTATGATCTAAGCCAGGTGGTGCAAGTGAGGGCTTGCAGAAAAGTCTCTTTTTCCTGTTTGCTTGTGCTACTTGGAGAAACTTTTAGGGGCTTCTGTGGTAGGTTCCTGTAGCACTCTCTGCATCTTGAGGGCTGTTTCCTACCACAGAGCACCTTTGTTAGGACCAAGTTCTGGCCAGGCACACAGCCCCTCCAGTGCAATGCTCATGAAGTGCACAGTGGTTAGCAGACTCTTCTGTCCCTTGGTTTGTTCTTTAACAGCCCCCCCCCTTGTCTCCACATCTCCAGTGGTCTGGTAGTACATTGCTTCCAATGAGACAGCTCCCTGAGAATAGAGGATAGATTTCTGCTAGTGTAGAGTCATGGAGATTTACCCTCCAGGAACAAAACCATGCAGAGCTGGATCAGTCCTTGGATGGGACAGCTCTTCTGGGAAAATCACTTTCACTCTAGGGGCAGTGGCTGTATTGCCACTTCTGACCGTCCTTAAAGTTTGTAGTTAATAATTCTTTATATTAAACCTTCACTCCTCAAGTTGCTATGGGTTTTTTTCCTCTTGTAATGGGGCATAGACTTGTAGACCAGCTTTCTTAGTGTCTCTCTGAGGAAGCCTTTTTGTCCAGGGGAGCTGGCTCAGTGGGGAACATGACTGCTGCTAAAGTATGAGTACCTGAGTGAGGATCCTCAGCACCATCATCAGTGGCTGAGGGTGGCCCTGTAAGCCTATAACAGCATTACCAGGGGACAGAGAGAGCTGCGGCCAGCTTAGCCAACGTGCCATACCAAGGTTTAGTGAGAGACCCCATCTCAAAAAGGGGGAGACCAATAGAGAAAGATGACCTTCATATATACAGGCATTGGTGAATGCACACACACACAGACACACACACACACACACAGAGTTTGGTTAACTCACAGTCCACAGTTCCCATGTTTAAGAGAACAGTGCAGACAGTACTTGGTTCTATACTATAGTCTCATCAGGCAGAGTTTGGTTGGCCCAAGAATACTGAGTGATCATTTCTCACCGCATCAGTTGTTCCCAGTTGGTGGTTGGGACACAGAGTTGCCACAAATCACCCAGTAGATGATGGAGGTAGTTAAAGAGCCACTGTGAACACATTTCTAGCTGGAGTCTGTAGATTTTTGCTTTTTAGTTGTTAGTGGGAACCTGAATTATGCTGATGACTTTAAAAATCTGGATGTTCAGGGCATAGAAACATCACTAAAGCTGTTGAAATAATACTGAAATTCTGAAGTCTCAGTTTGGATTTCTATTGTGATGAAACAACATGACCAAAATGCAAGTCGGGGAGGAAATGGTTTATTTTGCTTACACTTTCATATTGCTGTTCATCATCAAAGGAAGTCAGGACTGGAACTCAAACAGGGCAGGAACCTGGAGGCAGGAGCTGGTGCAGAGGCCACAGAGAAGTGCTACTTACTGACTTGCTCTTCATGGCTTGCTCAGCCTGCTTTCATATAGAACCCAGGACCATCAGCCTAGGGATAGCCCCATCCACAGTGGGCTGGGCCCACCCCCAGCAACCACTAATTAAGATAAAGCCCTAAGGCTGGATCTCATGGAGGCATTTTATTAACTGAAGTTTCCTCCTTTTAGATGACTCTAGCTTGTGTCAAGTTGACATAAAACTAACCAGGACAACAAGCATGCTACCATTGACCAACCATAGCCTTCTTGCTGACTTGAAACCTGACTGTTTTGTTCATTTTTCAACTTAGTTATTTAAGGCAGGGTTCTGCAGAGTCGCTCAGACTGTCTTGAAACTCACTGTGTAGCCTAAACTGGCTTAGAACTCGTGGCAATCCTCCTACCTCAGCTTCCTGATGCTGGGAGTGAGTGTAGCCTTGCCTCACTATTTTAAACAATTGGATGGTGTTCCATTTCACAGATGCATGGGTGGCTATCTAACTATTTCCCTGTCAACCCTTTGTGACTACAAGTAGTGCAGCTTAAATAAGATTTCTAGTAAATGTTTTGCATATGTAGGCAAGCACACCCATGGGATCAGTGCCTGGGAGTAGCAGCATTGTGATAAAATGGACTTGTATTTTGACTGCTTTTTCTCCAAACTGTTCTTCCAAGTGGCTGTATAAATATATCCCTTCACAAGGCATGAAAATATCTTATTTCTCTCACCTTCAATAAGCTTGCCAGTCCTTGCTTGAGAATTTTTTTAGTATAGTTTTGATTTACATTTTATAAGACTCAAGATGTATCTGAACATTTTGCTTTTCTATGTTCAGGCGTTTCACTTCCTGTGCATCTCCATTTTTTGTGGTCACTAGCTTCTTTCTTTCTTTCTTTCTTTCTTTCTATCTATCTATCTATCTGGTGGTAGTGGTGGTGATGGTTTGTGTGTGTTTGTGTAATTTGTAAGTACGGGGGCTGTTAGTTTAGTCTTTATGTTGGGAATATTCCCTCAGCCTGTTGTGGATTCCTGCCTCTTTCTATCCTCTATGAAAATCTGTGTGAGAAAACTCTGTGTACTCAAAACTCTGTGTTGTATCAGCGAAGAGTATGCCCAGCTCCAGGAAATAGAAAGACCAGCTAACAGAGCCTTGAGGGATGGAAAAACATTTTATTCAGGCAACATGAGGAGAATACTTTGTTTTTCAATGAAAACTGAATGGTCTTGGGCATACCTTCCTGTGTTCTCTGATTTAGATTCTCTTGGAGTCATTTTACAATTCTGCCAGTTTCAGACAACTAATAACCAGTAATTATAGTTCACAGATATGCATATGAGTCTGAAGGGACCCCTTTCTCCCGTTGTCATAATCTCCTATAGAAAGACAACCTGCACATTCACTTCCATGTTTCTAATAATAAATGTGGCTATTCCTTGGATTATGACATCTGGGTGATAAAAATCTTTACTAGATGCCTTAGGGTTACTATTGCTATGAAGAAACACCATGACCAAAAGCAAGTTGGGGAGGAAGGATTTGTTTAGCTTACACTTCCACATAGTAGTCCGTCATTGAAGGAAGCCAGGATAGGAACTCAAACAAAACAGAAACCTGGAGGCAGAAGCTGGTGCCATGGAGGGGCACTGATTTCTTTTTTAAAAAGCGTTTTCTGTTTTAATTCCTCGTCTACAGACATGTTTGTTTTCTCAGTCACTAGTGAGTGTTGTTTCATCAAATGACTTTGATTGTCTAAGGACTGATAGGTCGCTGTGTTTGTATATTATTTTCCCAACGTAATCCTAGAATTAATCTTCTTGGATTTCATTTTACCTCCTTGTATCAAATGCTTTTGCAAATGAGAATGCAGAGAGCTGGGAACCAGCACCAGCTGGTCATTGTGGGGAAGAATGACTTAATTTTAGGGAAAGTCGGAGACAGGGGGCAGGGTGAGGTGGGGTGGGGTAGTGGGTAATTCTCTTTTCAGTGAGCAGAAGAGGATCTGCAGCGTTTATGCACTTCCTTGTGGAACCATGGATTACAGCCGCGGGATTTTGTCTAAGACTCGCGATTCCGGACGCCGCCGCTGGATGGTGCGCGAAGACTGTAGAACTAGAGGATGCGCGCGCCGGTCAGCGAGCTCCTGGCTTTTCAACCACTGCTACCTTGCTAGGCTGTCCTTCAGGGTGTGTTTGCCTCTTGGATCAGTTCCTCTGGGTAGCAAGCATGGACAATGTACAGATCAGAGGTCCTTCGCGCTGTGACACTATGGGGGTCACTGCGGAGGCCAAGGCTGTTTGGTGAGAGCCAGAGGGTTCCAAGGACACAGCTCATCTTGGAGTGGGTTTGAGGGACTCAGTGCATCGCCTCCGGTGGAAAATGACCCTAGTGGGGTTCTTTGGGTCCTGACCCGGGTGCAGCGCACGGTGGGGAGGAAGAGGGCTGGTGAGGTAACTCCATCCAGAACTCCCAGACTGAGACCCAGACTTTATAGGTCCTCTTAGGTTCCTGGCATCTGAGACTTATATCCAAGAAAATCAAGCACATTTTTGAGATGAAGAGATGGTCTCTAGAGGTTAATATCATTGGTGGCTTTTCCCAAGGACCCAGGTTTGACTCCCACCACCACGTCCATAACCTCACACCTTCTTTTGGCCTCCACTTGGGTGGTGCACATATGTGCAGTCAAAATACCAATACCCATAGTAGAGTCAACCTCCTCACCCCCATCCCTCCTAGGTAATAAATCTCCTTGGTGCTGGGAACTTGGTGTCCGGGTGTGTTTTATACTGACTCCGAGGGACTGGCCCCTACACTGTCTTTGATTTTCCAGCTTCCAGAACTGTGAGAAATGACATCTGTATTTTTAAAGAGTTATTTTCATTTTTAAACTCATGTATGTGTATGTGTGTGTCTCTATAAATGTACACCACGTGTGCTCAGATGCCCATGGAAGCCAGGAGAGGGCATAGGATCTCCTGGGTCTAGGGGTTATAGGCAGCTCAATGTTAGTGTTAAGAATCAAACTCTGACTCTTGGGAAAATATCAAATACTCTTAACCCCTGACCCACATCTCTTCAGCCTTGAAATTTCTTTTCTATTCCTTTCTTTCTTTCTGTCTTTCTTTCTTTCTTTCTTTCTTTCTTTCTTTCTTAAAATAAAGTGGTCAATCTCAGGTGTTTCCTTACCACAGCACAAAATAGACTGAGTTAGCCAGAGTGATTTCAAAAAAAGGACTGAGCTCTAGAACAATATGTATTCTGCTGACTGTGAATAAACAGCTCTGGATAGATATAGACCCATTTAGTCTAAAGTGCAATTTAAATCCATATAGTTTGAATATTTGGCCAGTAGCTCATGATGCCATTTTGAAAAGTAATGGAAAAACCCCAAAGAATGGGACTGCAGTCTGTCTAGGGCAGGCTTTGAAGAAGGTATCATCCTTGGGCCCTAGCTTGGGATCTCACTGATTCCTGAGGTGAATATGCTGTGCTGTAAGCTCTCACTGCCATGATTGGATCTGCCCCAGCTGCCTGCCTCCCCTGCCACGGTGGTGTGAGATCCCCAAACTGTCAAAATAAATCCTTTCCCCTTGGAGTTTTATATTAATAAATAATAATAAATTAAATTATATAACAATTCCCCTGTTCTGAAGTGCTATCCAGAGTTTTAGAATTATTAATCCTGAAAGATACAGGTTCTCCATGAGAAAAGATACAAAAGGGACAGTCACACATATCTCAAAACAGAGGACAGATTCTGAAAACTATCATCAGACAGTACCATCATTGCAAGAACTTCATAGTGTGTACAGACATAAATATAAATGGTTCAGGTCTTCCACTCAATATCCTCTGGATGTAGTCAGGAATTTTGTAAACACAAGATGCAAATCTGCTCTTAGCAGAACAGAGAACACTGTTTAACACAACCGTTCTGCAAGTGGAAGGAGTTTACTCTAAAATGAGGACAAGTGGTATAGTGAATACATAGACAGTTACCACCTAGTCATTTATCACCACCATCAGTGCTCTGTGTATGTATAAGTACATGTGCTATACTTTCACACGTGGGCTCTGTACTGGGTTTGTTTATACCATTGTCACCAGGGGAAGGACTGTAGGAGGTGAAGGGGATTGCAAACCCATAGGAGGAAGAATATCAACTAACCGGACCACCTGGAGCTCCAAAGGACTAAGCCACCAACCAAAGAGTATACATGGAGGGATCCATGGCTCCAGCTACATATGTAACAAAGGATGGCTTTATCTGGCATCAATGAGAGGGGAGGCCCTTGGTCCTGTGGAGGCTTGATGCCCAGTGTAGTGTGATGCTAGATCAGTGAGGCAGGAGTGGAGTGAGTGAGTGGAGGAGCACCCTCATAGAGACAAAGGGGGGAGGGATGAGATGGGGGGTTTGCAGAGGGGAAATCAAACTGGGAAGGGGGAATAATATTTGAAATGTAAATGAATAAAATGATTGATAAAAAAGGGAGCAATGTGTTTGTAATGACAATAAAACACAAGGTCAGAAGAGGGTAAGAATCACTGTGAAAGAGTGGATGGAAAGAGTGTAAGGGCCAGAGAACCTGGGGGAATGCTGCAAAACAATGTCTTTTGGACACAACGGGGATGTTTTATTCATGAGCCTTCAATAGCTATAGTTGCCTGCACAAGGCCATACCAGGTCCTACCCACAGTTTAGAAGCTACACACAATCAGCTGCTGGTAATGAAGGAGAATCTATTTTCTTTATGGAAAGCAACTGTGGTAGGTTGCCAACATAGCAGTATTCAATCAAAACCCCTTTTGTATGTAGGGACGTTAGTTTGAGTCAGTAGGAGATATATACATGTGAGTACATGTACAACTGTGTATGCAATAGATGAAGAGGACATGAATTTGAGAGTGGAATGTGGGGGATCATTGGAGAAAGTGGATTTGGGAGGGTGGATATGAGCAAAATGCATTGTGGATGATAGTCTTCAAAATCTTCATTTTCTTTTGGACAAAAAATATGAGCCTTCAGCTCTAGCCTAATTGTCCCCATAGAAACATTTGTTTTGTATGCCACCTGTCATTGACTAAACCATCATTCTGGGGGCACATGAAAACAAAATAAATGAACCAAGAAGCCATTCATAACAAATCAAAGCCTAAAGAGACATTTTCATGTTCCTCAAATCTAAGAAATTTGAGGTGTGGAGTCAGGGATTGGTCTGTGACAAAGCTCATGTAGGGTTCAGAAGGTAACACTTGAGGTAGACATTTCTGAAAGATCCTTAGCAGAGCAGACTGAGAACATCTTCACTTTTTCTGCAGAAATCCCTGGGCCCAGGAGAAGGAGACTTTGCCCTTGAGAATTCTGCCCAGTGCTCCCTTCATGTCTTTGTTCCTCAGGCTATAGATGAAGGGGTTCAGCAGGGGAGTCACCACTGTATACATGACAGCAGCTGCTGTGTCCTCTACCACTGAGTTAGAGGATGAGGATGAGGGACATAGATAAGCCCTTATCACTGTCCCAAAGAACAGGGCCACAACAGAAAGGTGGGACCCACATGTAGAAAAGGCCTTGTGCCTTCCCTGGGCAGAAGGGACCCTGAAGATAGCTGACACAATGAGGATATAAGACACAAGGATGAGCAAAAATGGGATTAAGATGACTGCACCCCCTAGAAAGAGAAGCACAAGCTCATTGATACGGGTTTCAGAGCAAGCGATCTTCATCAGGGGTTCCAGGTCACAAAAGAAGTCTGGAATCACCTTCTTAGAGCAGAAGGAGAGCCGGAATATGAGGAAGGTGTGTGTCATGGCAACAAGGTTTGTAAGGGTCCAACAGGCTGTCACCAAGAGTGAGCAGCGCTGGAAGCTCATGATCATCCTATAGTGGAGAGGGTGGCAAATGGCCACAAAATGGTCATAGGCCATTGTGGCCAGGAGGAAGATGTCCATGTCTCCAAAAGTCAAGAAAAAATAGAGCTGGACCAGGCATCCTGCATAGGAGATGGTCCTGCTTTGGGTGTAGATGTTTACCAGGGCCTTGGGTACTGTCGTGGAGGTGAAGAGGATGTCAACACAGGACAGGCTGGCAAGGAAGAAGTACATGGGGGTGTGAAGTCGTACATCAGTACTAATGGCCAGGACAATGAGCAGGTTCCCAGCTACAGTGACCAGGTACATCCACAGGAAGAGCAGGAAGAGGATATGTTGCTGCTGTGGCTGCTCTGATAGTCCCCAGAGGAGGAACTCGAAGGTGCTGGTCTGGTTCCCTCTTGCCATGAGCACAGAAGTCAAGAAGGAAAGTCTTGAGTTAGCTTTCTGAGTTGTTTCTCTCTAGATGAGTGCTCAGAAAACCTTTCTCTGATCTCTACAGAAAATGACAGTGTTTGTATCATAACCATCTGGTACATGCACAGGACACTTACTACAGCCTGCTGAAGATACTTTTCCAGAAAGTTCTGCAAGATGTAAATGATGACCATTGAAATAGTCTTCTTGCATGATTTTCTACATCTTATCTGGCCAATGTATCTGTAGTTGTACTGTAGTTTTACTTATATATGCTCTGACGATCAAGCAAGATTTGTTTAGTCACTTTCATGTGTCTTATAGCTACTGAATGACAACTCTTCCCCTGGTTCAGTGCCAAATAACTAACACAATAATAATGCTTAACCCCAGACAACTTTTCAATCTCATGAGATGGACATAATTACCTACATTGAAATCTTAGATAATTTGGATTCCCTTTGCCATATCTAAGCAAACCATTCCTGGATTCATGGGCAACACCTGTTCTGATCCATCGGTCTCACAGATGTTCTGAAGACAACAGTTCATGTTTCCCCGTCTTCTAGAAACCATGTTTCTAGTATGTAAGAAAACTACTTAGTAAAGACCTGTGATATCTAGACTACTCTTCAAAGCCTCCTTGAAATGGGGAAAAAGAAGATCAAAACCTATTGTCTAGAATTGCAAAGCTGGGGAGAGGCACTTGTGATTTTAGCTCATGGGAGATGGAGGTAGAAAGATGAGCAGTTAATGACTAGCCTCCACTACATAGTGAATTTGAGTCCATCCTGGGCTTCATGAGAGCTCATTTAAAAAACGAAAAGAAAGAAAATGCTAAACAGAATAATAAAACATGTAGATAAATATATACATTATCTTCATATTTCAATTATAACAATGAAAACATTTCACTTCCAATTTCCTACTTTACTTACCATACATATACTGCATAAGACTACAGAGATAGGTCCCCTCAGTTTCCTTGGCCACAGCTCCATCTGTATCTCTGGAGGCCTGCTGTGGTCAGGGCCAACCAAATGAGTTCCCCAAGCCCCAAACTCCTGCCTGCTGGTTCCCCAGTAAGCCCAGCAGCTGTAGTCTGCCTTGACACTTTTGTGCCCCATCTTCTGTTTCCACAGCACTAACCACCCCAGCCAACTGCAGCCATCAAAGACCACCAGGTGAGACCCCAACTCCAATCCCCTGCCTGCCATCCCCTCTGGACAAACCCAGAAGTGAAGAGTTCCTCCGTGCCCCTTCTACACTCCATTTCTAGGCTACAAGTCCACCTACATCTATGGAGTCCTGTTGTGGCCCTGGACAAACAGAGCCCTGCAACTATCAGGGACCACCAGGTCTACCTGCATACCTGGAGGCCTGTCCTGTCCCAGGACAAATAGCAGCTTGAAGCCATCATGGTCTACCAGCTCTGCCTACATACATGAAAACCTGGTACCACCAAGGACAATCAGCTCTACCTGCAATTCCAGAGGCCTGCTGATATGAGGGATTACCACCTCTATCTTCAGCCCCAGAGGTCTACTCTTCTCAGGGACTATTCAACCTGCCAACACTAGGGACAACCAGATAGCTAAAGACCAGCATAAGAACAAAATCAACAAAGGCCCAAGTACTATGTCACTACTAGAATCCAGCTATCCTACTATAGCAAGCTCTGAATCTGTTAACACACCTGAATCACAAAAAAAGAAGACCTTAAACATAATCTTATGAAGATGATAGAGGCCTTTTAAGAGGAAATGAATAAAATCCCTTTAAGCAATACAGGAAATCAGGTAGAGGCCCTTACAGAGGAAACAAATAAATTACAAAGAAATATAAGAAAATACGAACAGGTGAAAGACATGAATAAAACTGTTCAAGATCTGAAAACGGAAAGAGAAACAATAAAGAAAATACAATCTGAGACAATTCTGGAGATGGAAAAGCTAGGAAAGAGAACAGGAACTACAGATACAAGCATCACCAACAGAATGCAAGAGATGAAAGAGATAATCTCAGGCATAGAAGAGACCATAGAAGAAAGTGATACAGAGGTCAAAAAAATCCACTAAAGCTAAAATGTTTCTAACACAAAATATGCAGAAGATTTGAGACAGTATGAAAAGACCAAACCTAAGAACAATTGGAGTAGAAGAAGACTCCTAACTCAGACGACCAGAAAATAACTTCAACAAAATCATAGAAAAATCTTCCCTAACCTAAAAAAAGAAATGCCGATAAATGTACAAGAAGCTCATAGAACACCAAAAAAACCCCCAAAAAACCAAAAACCAAAAAACCCCCCAAAAAACCCCAAACCTAAATAAACAAAAAAACAAAAACAAAAAGAACAACAAAAAACAAAAAACAAAAAACAAACAAACAAAACAACCCGTGGTGGACTAAAAAAAGAAAATCTTCTTACCATATAATAATCAAAACACTAAATTTACAGAACAAAGATTGACTATTAAAAGCTGCAAGAGTCAAAGGCCAAGTAACATATAAAGGCAGACCTACTAGAATTACACCAGACTTCTCAATAGAAGCTTTAAAAGTCAGACAGGCCTCAGAGGATGTTTTACAGCCTCGAAGAGATCACAGACTTCTATACCTCACAAAGATTTCAATCACCATCGATGGAGAAAACAAGACATTTCATAACAAAACAAAATTTAAAAGTATCTTTCTACTAATCCAGTCTTCAGAGGATACTAGAAGGAAAACTCCAACAGACAAGGGGAACTACAACCAACAAAACACAAGAAATAGGTAATTGCACATCAGTAAATCCAAAAGAAGAGAATTAACAACCATTGGTCATTAATATCTCTCAACATCCATGGTCTTAATTCCCCAATAAAAGGATACAGGCTAACAGACTGGATGTGTAAGCAGGATCCATTGTTCTGCTGCATACAAGAAACATACATTAGCAGCAAAAATAGACATTACCTTAAAGTAAAGTTCTGGAAAAAGGTCTTCTAAGCCAATGGACCCAAGAAACAAGCTGGAGTAGCCATTCTAATATCGAGCAAAATAATCTCTCAACCAAAAGTAATCAAAAGAGATGGAGGACACTTCATACTCACCAAAGAAAAAAATCCACCAAGCAGAAGTCATCTTTAATTTTGAACATCTATGCCTTACATGCAAAGGCACCCATATTCATAAAAGAGACATTATTTAAAGATTTAAGATTAAATCACACATTAAACCCCAAACATTAATAATGGAGGACTTCAACACCGCACTTTCACCATTGGACAGGCCATTGAGACAGAAACTAAACAGAGGAATAATGAAACTAACAGAGGTTATAAATCAAATAGATCTAATAGATATCTACAGATATCACCCAACAGAAAAGATTTTACCTTTTTAGCACATCATGGAAACTTCTCCGAAATAGATCATATACTCCATCACAAAACAAGCCTCAACAGGTCCAAGAAATGCGAAGTACCCCACTGTATCTTAACAGACCGCCATGGATTAAAGCTGATCTTGAACAACAACAGAGACAACAGAAAGCCTACATACTCATAGAAAATGAATAACTCTCTATTCAATGATCACTGAGTCAGGGAATAAACAAATAAAGAAATGAAAGACTTTCTAGAATTTAATGAAAATGAGGGCACAATATACCCAAACTTATGGGACACAATGAAAGCAGTGCTAAGAGGAAAGCTCATAACAAGACTACAGAGTTAGTCTCACAAAAGTAAAGATTCAACTGATGACATCCCATAAAAATTCAATTAAAATTAAAATCAACAAAACTTAAAGAAGTCAGTACCAAATTTAGAAATTAAATGCCTCATCAACCTGGAAAATTGTTAAATGACTTTAGTAGATAATTCTTGATAACAAAAGGTATTTTAGAATTCTGAATTCTATAAAATATGCAATAGGTTATTGCCAAGCAGGACCACTGAATGTGTGTTGGAACACTGTCACTACCTCCTTAATAACCACACATTGGTCCCAACCTCCCCAATATCTCTCCCAGAACTCTTTCTCCACTTTACAGATCTATATTCTACATAAGTTTAACTATTATAGAATATCCGCAAATATGTGCAATTACATGCCAGTTACAATATAAAATATCTAAATTATTGAATGTTTAGAAAATAATAAATATTATTTCACACATCAGAGACTCTGTGGGATATTATCAGCACAGCAAAGGAAGATATAATGCCTCAAACATTTTCACAAGATACAATAAAACATACAACACACAAGGACCAAAGCAAACTGAAAGAAAGCAGGAGGAAGGAAAAACATTAAAAGTCAAAATGAATCTCAACATTAGAAAGCTAACAAAACCTGATGTATATCCAACAAACAGTTTGTTGGTGTGCAAAGGAATAAATTTAGAAACCCTGTCTCAGATAGTATACAAAATGAATTCAGAATGGTCAGAGGCCTAAAATATAAGAGCTAAATCTGTGAAAGTCTTAAAAGAAAATACAGGCCTAAATTTCAAATAAATCAATGGTTTCTTAGATATGACACCAAAATACATGCCACACAAAATGTCAGTAAAGAAGATACTTTCAAATTAAATTAATTTAACATATATAAAATTAATTTAAATATTTAAACCATTTGTGCTTTAAAGAATTATCTCAAGAATTTAGAATGTAGAAGGTATTTTTTTTTTTTTTGAAACAGAGTCACAGGTAGCCCACTCTGTTATCATTTCTCAACATAGCTAAGGACGACCTAGAACTACTGATCCTTCTCCCTCTACCTCCTGGGTTCTGATGCTATAGGCATGTGCCACTGTGCCCCATTTGGGGAATAGTGTTTAAAATTTTATTTAGAATATATAAACAACAATTATAACTTGATAATAAAAAAGTAATTAACAATGATATATTTTAAGCATTTTTCAGCATGCATTTTCCTAAGCAACTTTGCTGAAACAATATGATGAAATGTCTTTGAGT
Organism: Rhynchomys soricoides; assembly: GCA_019843965.1. Lineage (NCBI taxonomy): Eukaryota > Metazoa > Chordata > Mammalia > Rodentia > Muridae > Rhynchomys > Rhynchomys soricoides. Next base: position 8,386,703 of record JADRCH010000059.1, read on the forward strand.
CTATGTAATTGTTTCCTAGAAAGTATAGCTGTCTTTCTTACAGATATAGAAATATTTTCTATATTTTATATTCTATATAGAAAATATTCTCTATGTGGGCAGATACCAAACAAACCTGTTTCAAAAGCAAAGTAAAGGAGAATGAAAGAAACAAACACACAATGAGATGCCATGTGAAACCCTCTAGGACATGGCGTCAATAAGTCTGTAACAGCAACTGTATCATGCACAAGAAGAAGCAGAGGCCCTAGGACCCTGTTGGCAGAATGTGAAACAGTGTGTTTGATTTGGAAAACAGTTTGGCATTTCTCTAAAGGCTAATCAAGTTGTTATCTACCTGGTTACACCTAAGAGAATGGAAAACTTGTACATAAACGTTCTTGACATTATTTATTATACACAAAAGCTGAAATCAACCCCAGTGCGTACCAACTGGTAAAGGAATCCATGGTAGAACAGCAGAGCTCCCCAACTATGGAATGCAGTGCATGGAAGTTAGTGCATCAGTGCCAGGCTGCATCATGAGGACTCACACTTCCAGCAGGCTCCAGGGGATGCTGATGCTGGGTAGGGAGAGCGTGGTACCCTCCACCGTCAGCCCTTACACACAAAATGAGCTGCTACGGGCTGAAGTTTGCAATAGGAATCCTAACAACCATGTGCCTTGCAAGGTTCTGGACTAGACTCCATTTGGACTAATGGGTGAAAAGAGGAAGTCTGTGGAATCACTAGAGAAATTTGAATATGGGGCAGTGATAGACCAGAATAAAGAATCATTATTAATTAAATTGGGGTAAAGATGCTTTTGAGGAGATATGTAAGAGGCTTCTTTTTGATATACAGATTGAAATTTTAGGTGTGTAATAACACAATAACTATAGTTTGTTTTAAAATAATTCAGCATTCAAGATGTGAGCTATTACAATTTAATAGGATACGGGTAGCATTTAATGGGTGCTGTAGAAACAAGCGTGTATTTTGTGATATACAAACATAAGATATGTTCCTCAAATTCAGATGACAAAGTCAAAGAAAATAAGACAATGAGAAAAGGAGCTACAGGTGTAGAAACTAAAACCCCAAGAGGCAATCCAAGAAACCCCGAAGGAAGAGACTAGGCAAAATCTGGAACCTGAAGCAATTTCTACTAAGATGGAATGATCCTGCACTAATAAATGCAAACAGTTTTCTAGATTCTACACATAGTTTTAAAGATTACGAAGGCCCATATATTTATATATCCTGGAATGTTTTAGTGTCAAAGATACTCATTCATCAAACTCTATTCATGCTAGCAAGCATCTCTCGAGAACGTTCTGGATTCCGTCTGGAGTTCTTCATCTTGTTTGCATTGTTTGACCATTTATTTCCATTTGCAGCTGAGGAAGCTGGCACTCAGAGAACTTGCCTAATGCACACAGAAACTTTCCCAGAACTCCAAAATTTTGGACATTGGCTTGGACCATATCAAGCTGACTGTTGCCTCTCATTTTTAGGTGAAGCTAAAGTTGTGTCTCCCCCATGGTATGAACTCCCTCTTTAGGTGGGAGCAGATGATGCTCTGAAGGCTGGTAGTGTGACAGTATGTACTGTGAGCCATAGCAGGATCTATGAAGGAAGATTATTCACTAGATGATAGATAGAGACTAGATATACAATTGATTTGTCCAATTTTGATAACCAAAACTAGAATTTTGTAAAAATTACAGGAGTAAACTGGCAAGAACAAAATAATCTATAAAATATCTAAGAATAAATATAACTAAAGCATAAAATATGAGTAAAGAACTATAAAATTTTATTTTAAAAAGGTGATTCTTTTTATTTTAAAAGAGAAGGATAAAAATACCTCATATTTTAGAGTGAAAAAATTATCATAAAAATTATAATCTTCCTTAAATCAAAATATGATTAATAATACAATTCTAATTAAATAGTAGTCTTAATTCTTAAGTCTAACTTCAAATAATAAGCCAGTTTCTCTGCATTATTCCACGCACTTGATAACTCATGACGTTCTCTATATGCTAAGATTGTTTTGTTTTCTTCCTTCTGATGCCTTTCTAATCATTATTCCTTTTACCTTTTGAGATGATAATTACATCACTCCCCCTTCCCTCCAAACTCTCCTAGACACCCTTCATCGTTCTTTTTCAGATCCATGGCCTCCTTTTTCATCAATTGTTTACACACACACACACACACACACACACACACACACACACACACACACCCACACACACACACAGCCACAGCCACATTAACATGTCTATTGTCCTTGTTCAGTTCATGGTTAGGCAGTTATGTTGCCTTGAATTTTTTTTTTTGGATAAAGTCCTATTTCTTGTTCACAGCTGTATATTTATCCAGACTGAAAGCATAATATATACACTTAACATGCTGTGTTTGAAGGACACACAGCCTGTGCCTGAAACATAGAGTGCTAATGCAGCTAGAATATTACCACTCACCTGTGTACGAGGGAATGTGCACTCACTGTCAGCAGTAACAGACAAGGGCAGACATAGCAGAGGGACAGGCAAGTATCTGAACAGCTAAGGAGAGACATCAGGGTGCTGGGGATCTGGGAGAACAGCTCTTCCCTTGAATTATACTACACTGAAAGCCTGGCTCTGCCTCAGATTTCAGGATCAGAAAAAGATCACCCTGCTCTGTGGAAGGGGACACTTTTTGTAAAACTGAGCAGTTGGCAAGACTTTCCTTCAAGTTGTATGAAGGTGTGTCTCTGTATTGCTGTGTGGCAGAGAACTAAGTGCTGATATGATTTTGGTATTGTCATTTCTATGGTCCATCACCAGTTTTTTTTTTTTAATATATGTAAATGCTTGTTCTTCAAGTGCCCAAAAGATGTTTCTCTGAGATTATTATATTAAGAAGCAAGGTGCCTTGGTGAAGATCAAACAGCCTTCAGCACCAAAGGGCATCTCATAAGAGATGGATCAGCTGTTGTCCTGCTGGTTGGTTCAGACTGAAACATGGCTTTTTATATATTACAGGGCTAACAGCTGGAGCTGGGGCAGGAAGTGTCTGGGTGGGACTTCTGGGCAGGCAGAGATGCAGGCAGAGACACAGAGAAACTGAAGAAGCAGGCAGTCAGACGCAAAGAGACTTGGAGGAGGTGGAATGCATGGAGCTGGAAGCAGGCAATGATAGCCACATGGAATGATGCAATGGTAGATAAATCAGAGTAAGTTAGTAGCTAGCCGAGTGTGTTAAAAAAGCTAACAGCTTTAAACTATATAGATGCTTCCATGTCTTAATTAAACTTCAAGGTGGATCTGCGACAGTCTGGCAATACTGAGTTATGTGTTCTTGCCCACACCTCCAGTTGAAGTTTGCATAGAATAGGAAGACTAGCTGACCTGAATGCAGTGGTTCCCTTTGAACCCTGATGCCCAAACTCCTAAATCTTAAAACCCTCTCAGAGTGACTGCCGTAGACTTATTTGTAATCCTGTGCTGAATGAGAAAGTTAAGGTCTGTGAGTTGCCTCAAAGTCACACACCAGAAAACAGCAGAACCTGGGTGTGATCTTTACTCTTTTTGCTTCCAAATGGCACACTGTAAAGTGATGTACTTTAGAGAGAAAGCTAGCCTTTCAGAGCCCATGTTTGGACCCAGATCATTTCCTCCTTATAGCTATTGTGCAGTGACAGAGTCCTTTTCTTACTGATGATCTAACAGACCCTGCTCTGTACCTCGTCAGTTCGTCTTTCAGAGATAGCTCAGTCCAGGAGATCTCCTAGGGACCTGCTCCTTCTGTTTTCCACACTAGTCCCACCTTTGCTGTGTCTGCTCTGCTAGTCAAATGCAATAGTTTTCAATTCCTTAGCCAGGAAGATTTTCTGCCAACCCTTACCTAGATTTCTCATCTGGATATTGATACTTTTCCTTGTATATGGGATGTCTCTTCAGCAACGTCTATTCCATTCCTTCATTAAATTCCTATTAGTCCCCAAAGACTCTAAAGCTTTTCCAGAACTGGCTAGCTAGTCTGAAGTTAAATATCACTGTCTGTATTTTAACACAACAATAATTTGCCACAATGATTGATAAACACAGCTTCATCACCACATAAAAGGCCAAGCCTTTCTTCACCAGTGTGGTTCTGCAGTCTCTGAGCTAATGTCAGCAACAGAAGTGAGGTACAGTATTGCAAATGACTCCTGCGCCAGGAAGGCAGGAACACTGGACATACATAGCTCAGCTCCTCCATTGTGCCCTCAGAAACTGGGGCACATGAAAGTGAAAGAAACAAAAATCCAATTACCCTTAATTTACATGGAAAGTACTGACCAAAGAACCAATAAATTAAAGTTTCTTTTCTGTCTGCAGTTGAGTTCTATGGACCAACTACAGACTTGTCTTAATGCAGACCCTAGTATATAGGATCTAACCCACAGAAAGAAACTTCTCAGGCAAAGCATATACCCTTCCCCTCCAGATCACTGTCCCTTCTGGATGTGTGCTTTAGGATGAGAATATGGCACCCACAGTCCCCTAAAGGATGCACCCAGGATTTCCTCCATATGAAGATAAGGTCTCTTTCACTTGCCTGTCTTCCCGCCCATAGGGATGACTCTGCCTCACACCATGCTTCTTGTTCTCAAAGCCTTCATTGGCCACATCAGCCTTCAAGGCTCCTTCTCAATCAGCTCTCCCTGCAGCCTGTTTTCTGGACCTCCTCACTAAAAATGTTTGTGGACTGCACTGACTTCCTTGGAATCCTGTCTTTTGGCTGGAAAGACTTTGAGATGTATATTGTCTTTCCTTCCAAGCCCTGCAGTTGCCAGGACTTGTTTGCCTTTTCACTGTCCAGTGGTCATATCTGCTTCCCTCTCCTTGCTCTTTGGAGCTGGAAAAAAAAACTTATTTACATTAAGGATGGTGTCCCATCCTAGTTTGGAGCTCACCACATTGCTGGTGTCTGTCTCAGCAACCATCACAATGAGCTGATGCCTCTTCTTTGGTCCTCTAGGTTGATTTATTTAACATGAAAATTTCCCTGAGACTCTGAGGCTGTTTCTCTTTCAAGTGTAGTCTAATAAGATCACAGCCAGGTGTCTCCTTTGGTAACTATGGAAGTCCTACACATCTCTTGTAGCAGGACTACAGAGTGAGCTCTGTTTCTCAACATTAGAACCCCAGTAATACTCTAGTATTCCAGGCCTGGGCTACCAGAGGACTTACCTATCTATTTCCCAGAAGAACCAATGTGAGACTTTAATCTCTTGTGGGATGCTGGAGCTTAGCAATTGTCCTAGGTCCAATATATTCCCTCAGGAGCAATTTATTGAAAAGGAGAAGGATGTGGTCCACTAGCATTGGGCTTCTTCCAAGAAAATTCATTACCTGTTTCTTGGACTGAACTAGAGAAAGCTACCCTATCTAACCAAATAAAATCGCCTTTGGCTTATGACTTATACACAACTCCCTCTAATGTAAATAACAAACTTCTGTTGAAATTGTTTCATTGTGTAGGTTTCTTAAGATTACACACACACACATATATATATATATACATATGTATATATGTAGGTAAATGTTTAAATGTTTTTTGTATAAGCACAAATATATTATATTATATATGCATAAATATAAAAAATCATTAACACTCTGTTTTTTGTGTGGATTTTTCCTGTCCTTGAAGAAGGTCACTCCAGTAATAGCTTAGTGCTACTAGAGGTCAGAGAGTAAGGCTCCACGATTGGTGGGAACAGACTGAGAGACAAGCCATATTGTAGAGTTCTTATTGGCTGAGTCTTGAACGGTAGAACAAGAAAAGAGTGATGCTGATGGATCATAACTAAGTGAATAACATAAAAATAAGTATATCACACTGGTGGAAATGGATGAGTAAGTAGATGGAGGAAAGGATGAATGAATGAATGAGGAGAGGAGAAGGTAAGGGAAGAAATAGAAAGACAAAGCAAGAAAGGATGCTCATTCTTAGGATACGATTCAACTAGTAAAATTTAAAATTGAAAAAACAATACTGGTGGAATGCTACAGCAAATTTTCAAGCTACTTATAATGAGAACAGAAAAGTAAAATCTATTGATACACATTTCTGTATATGCCACCTTTCCCAAATGATCAAAACTATCTGCCTACACTTGGAGAAATCATGTGTCTTCCAATATGATGCATTACAAAAGAAAAAAAGTAGCTCATGTGTATTCATTTCCAAATCACTAAACCTAGTGATAACAGTGACAAAAATTCATCAAACACATTGTAGAATGATGTGTACAAGATGCTGGTCTAGGAGGTTCAGCCCTTGCTCCCTCATAACAACAATGATGCAGCAACCCACTGGGAGAAATTACACTTACACATGCTCCTTCTGTCCAGTAAAGACAGACAGCCTGTGACATTTGTGTCTAGAGTGACCAAGCCAGCTCAGTCAGTCAACAGGTTCTTCAGCGCAGGAGTGAGGATTAAAAAGAAAAAGACAGACAACATTGTCGCATGACCCCAGCCAGTTCTGAGGCCGAGGCCGGTTTATTTTTTCCCAATCTGCTTTTACACCATTTTAATTCCATGCAACTAATAAGGTCAGTTCTAGGTTAAGGAACAAGCCAGGCAATAAACACAGTCCTGAGATTACTCCCGTGATCACTGTTTGTTAGGGCTTATCAGGATGACCAAGATGTCTGAGCCTACTTCTCTGTTCTAGCCTAAAACCAGATTCTTGCCTGAAGCCTACTTCTTTGGTTCCACCCTAAAATTAAGATTCCTGCCTGAACTTACTTCCTTGTCATGGCCTAATGTCAGATTCCTGCCAAGTGGCTCCAAATAGCTCTCCACACTAGAGTATGGACTTTCCTCCTAAAGCAGCCTTGTTTGGGCATGATTTTATGCCTTGTGTATTCAGCTGCTGATTACTGTGTCCAGAGATCTGATTGCAGTCTGGGCATTGGCATTTTCAAGCATCTCCTGTCTCAATGTTGTGTAAAAATTGTCTTATATCACCTCTGATTGGTTAATAAAGAGCTGATCAGCCAATATCTGTGTAGGAGAGAATAAGGCAGGACTTCTGAACAGGTGACCCGAGAGGGTCACCATGGGATAATACCGATGGAGCAGGGCAAGACAAGATGTCAGGTAAAGTAGGCCAGGCCAGCATTGTCAGGTTAAAATAGCTCAGTATCTGGCCAGTTATAGTGGAAGAAGATTTTTAATAAAAATACCAGGTTTCTGCATCATTATTTAAGAGGAAGGGTGGACATAGAAAATCCCCATACATTTACATAGCCCCATGTCTCCCATTTCAGTGGGCCAGAGGCAGTGAAGGGCTATGGGATGGGTGTCAAGGTGAATTACCATAGTTTATGAACACTTAGCTGAAGACATTTCTTCAAAGCAGACTACTGCTCTCCAACAGTGAGCATGAGGCTCAAAACAGCAAAGAAGCTGCAGAGCAACTGAGGCAATTCAAAGATTAGGAACGTCTCAGTGCTGTACTCTAGAGCCTAGGAATCACCACAGTACAGTACTTCATGTATCGTTACCACTCTCTTTTTCTGAAGGTATGCTGCACAATCGTTCCTGTTTCTATTCAATGACAAGGAAAAGAGCCAGGATGGATTTTCCTAGAGACAATTACAGGTTATCTCCTTTTCCTGTAGAAAATCTCCCAAGATAATTATTTCTATTTTGGGAGGAAAGAATGGTGAAGATTCTTTTGCATGAACCAATAAAACCCACTTTCAGTGCCCACAGAAAGCACTGATAAATATTACAAAATTAAAGCATCATTTTCTTCTGTGCCACTAAATAATCTCTTTCCTTTCATGAGCACCCAGGAGATAAAACACAGAAGAGACTTCAATTTCAAGAAGGCTGCCAACACCCTTAAATGTGTTTATCAAGAAATAAAAAGACACTAATCATAGGGTACCATGATAACTGTGTCTGATAATCCATGGATCAGACTTGGGACCAAAATCTACATATGAAACAGCTAGTAGCAGAGTCATAAACATGGTGCAATCTCTGATATATCTGCCAAAAAATATGATTCAAAATGTTTCAAAATTGATTATATATACAGTTTAGGATGGAGAGGTTGTCACATGACTACTAGTAACAGAGTGAATACATAGTAAATTCTATACAGGTTTATATAGAAATAATAGAAGAATAAGAGAGTTAGGACTTTGGCTCACTGTTTAGCACTTCTCTAGCAAGTACAAGGCCTCCAGCTCAGTCTTCACCTCTGAAAAGAATAAAAGCAATAAAAGAAGTTGATATGCCCTGTTAGTTATATGCCATGCACTATGTCAAGAATACATAAATTTTAAAATACATACTATTTTAAGAATTATATATAGTTCATTCAATCATTTTTAACTTCATGAGGATGTTTATTCTCATGACTGTTTTCATTTCAGTGGTATATAAAATGTTAGCAAATGTTGGTCCAAGGTAGATACAATCAATATGCATCAATGACAGCAACTGGTAAGCCAGCCAGGGCTCACAGCATTTACCACCACTTTCTGTAGAAGGCAGTGAGCTCTCTGCCACAGGAGGTGTTAAATCCCAGGACAACATCCATCATTAGAGTTGCTATAAAGGTGACACATGCATACAGTGCTCTAGATTCTAGAATCTGTAGATTCTTTCCATCTCTCAGAATCTAGAAAATCTGGAGACCTGCTCTCAGCATGCTACATTAAAAACAGCATAGTTTGCAATCTAATGCTTCTCTGACAAAAGCCTAGTGAAAATATACCTTGTTATTCTCTTCCTTTAAGCCACTATACAGCAGAAAGATGTATGCATAGGCTTGCAGAAATACCAAGATCTCAGCCATATTAGGGTCCTTGCTACTCCCAAATGGTGGTTCCTGATAGAGTCTGAACTGCAGAGGTACAGAGATCCCAACAGAGAGGACGGCATAGGTCAGCCCAAAGCTTGAACCCTGGAGACACTCTCTTTAGGAAACTACAAATTACTTTTGGGAGGCACTGTGTCCCCTAAGGCCATAGGCAGAGAAATTACCATCAATCTCAACAATTAATAGGAGTTGAACCTGAGTGACTATCTGGGAGAGTGATGTTTCAGGAGACTTTATAAGCTGTTGGCTAGTTCCCAATCTTTATGCTAAGATCTATTGGACTACAGTTTGGGAGATCCCTCCTCCTCAGGCTCAATCCAGATCAGTACTTTTTGTTGCTTCTGCTCATGGGCTGGAAACGGGAACTCATTGTTTCAAACCATTCCATTTTCATGTTCATCTAAACACAGCACCAGGATGCTGCTCTGAACATACCTGGGGTCAGGTCCTAGTCTAGCTACTTGCAAAGTTTCATTTATGGAATAGGAGTTAAACCCAAGGGGCCAGGATGTCTTATGACAATGTCTTCTGACTTCCAGGTAGGTCTGAGGACATTGGAGAGAAAGCATTTATGACAGCAAGATCTAGACACATGGCAGAAGCAGCCATATCACCAGCATAATGTTCCTAGACCCTCATAAAGTCTCCACAAGGTAAGTAGAATCATCATGTCCTTTTTTCAAATCATTTTAATCAGTTGGTGAAATGAGTCACCAACACTCACACAGAGAGTTTAGATGGACACAAATCACAGTCTGACCTAAGTTCTGAAGGTCTAATAGACAAAAAGGCAGATGGACAGAATTCCTGCTCTGACCACACTGTTCCTGGGACTTTGTCTATGAACACAGAACTGGGAAGGGGCAGTTGTGATTCTGTTATCCCAGTCTAGGTTATTTCTACCCCCTGAAATGTGTTGTATGTTTGCTGTGTGACATGGGCATGTCATGCAAATGCAGAAATGCACGGTCTTAAGAAAGGAACTACAAAGATGTGTCTGCTTCAAATCTTTGGGGCTTGGCAGTGGACCCTTTATAGAGTCAAGTCTTAAGGAGTGGATCTACTACTGAAATCTGAAAAACATTTGACGTACATTCTTTTTTGTCTTTTCTCTTGTGCCTAGATGAGGAGGGTAAACAATTGGTTGCACCTGTTCTTGCAAAAGTTTTCCTTAGTATTGTTGTGGATAGCCCTGGGGCTTTTTGTATTTTAATTTTGCTTCCTGTGAGGTGTTTCAGACAAGGAGTGAGTTACACTTGTCAAAGCCAGAATACTCTCCAGGGGTTGAGTGCGTGTGAGACTGACACCTTTCAGGGAACTCTGGCATGTTCTTGCTGATGTATCTTCATCTGTTCTCCCCAACAGTACAAGGTTCATTTTGCCTCTTGCCTGGGTTTATACAGAAATTATCTCTCCTTCCAGACATCACTCTAACATCTGGCACCATGGACCTCCATGCCTTAGCCTGTACACTCAACAAACCACTCTCCTCTTCTTTCTGGTATTTTCTGTTTCTTTGTTGATTATACCAACCATTTCTCCTTTTGGGTTGCATCTTTTTCTTATATTCTTGAACGCCACACTTTTCTCTATCATCATGTAATTTTTGCAGTGGACTGTCCATCAACTTGTTGCCACATTCATTAGTCACTAAGTGTATTAAATAAAGGGCTGAGCATCTCTTTTCAGAAAGGGTGAGTGGGAACTACATTCAGTGTGCTAATACATGTAAATAGCAGGTTATTGAATAAAGCCCTTGCATTGGCTAACAACCCTCCACAAGCCAAAAACACACTTCTTTTTCCACTGATTCCTTCTTAGTCCTTAGCCTTGTCTGTACCCCTCTGCCTTGATGGGCTGATGTTACTGTCCACTGTCTGATTTTCTGTCCTTGAGGCTTTCTCCACAATAAGAAACTTGGACTTTATCCATGAGTTAATGGCTAGAGTGAGTGAGTTGGGAAAACTCTGCCACATGTCACACCTGCATTTATGAGCATATTTTTAGTTCTATAAAGAGCAACCTCTGTGAGCAAGCCTGGTTTAGAAAAGGAGAACACAGTTAAAAAAATAAAGGAACAGTTCCTGGAACGGGTTACAAGGTGAGGAGGGTTCACTGAAGGACTGAAGAGGCTACAGTGAGCTTGTTAGTCAGTAGGTAAGACACAGAGCTATAACACTATGGAGCCAGCAAAGAAGTTGATGGAGGGAGATAGCTCAGAAAACAGAAGACAATAAGGATGAGATCATGCTTGATACATGGGTACATTTTCCCCTTGGGATCATAAGGACAATATAGAGGCAGACATATGAGAATGACATGCATCAAAAACATATTAAGAAATGGCCCTTTATGGAACAAGATACTCATTGATGAGTCTAGGATTTGGGCCCATTGCTTATGTGGGTATCATGGTGAGCTGTGGGAGGAGCAGAGTTATGGATGGACTTCAGCAGGTAATAGTAATGCTCAATGAAGAATGTGATAGGTCTGCTTGGGATCTGGACTCAAGAGTTCTAATCCCAAGTCTGTGTGATTTCTATACTCTGCTCTGGGAGAAGAAAGGGGAAGAATAAAATGTTGTCTGAGGTGGCAAATGTGGGGAAGAGGACATAATTAACCCAGTGTCTAGAAGGCACATGTGAAGGTGGAATAACTGGATGGTTATATGTGATACAACAAAGCTAGAAACCACCATGAATTCTGAGTTGTATGAGGTCCATAGGAAATTATTAACCTGGGTGAAGAACACTTGATAATTAAATGATGTTAGCTAAAGATCATGCAAGCTCTTCCGATTCCTTTCACCTTTGTCTTTCTTGCACTGATCCTGTCTCACTTGACATAATGCAGGGGCCAGGACCCCTCTCCAGCTGTGTACACAAACCAGTCACTTTATACAAAGAATCCTATCTCTGTTTTTTAGCTTTCATGAAATATTGTCTTGAGCCACCAGCTCCATGGCCACACTCTGAATTAAATCATCACCAACAGGTAATCTTTATTTGAAATCCAATTTATTATTACAAGGCTGGTGTTAAAATGCAAGAACATCCAGAAAGTATCATGACAAAAACCCATGTGGGTTTGGTATCTAGAATATTATTTCATATTTATTTCTGTTTTTCGGTTTTATTTGTTTTCTGACAGTATATCACTGTGTATCCTAAGCAGGTAGGTGTGTGTGTGTGTGTGTGTGTGTGTGTGTGTTGGAGATATCTTTTGTATGGGGGAACTAGTGACACAGGATAATCTCATTATGTGACAGTATCATCTCATTCAATTTCTTCAATATTTTCAAACTATTAGTACTCAGTATGGTAAAAGCTCCCAACTAGAACACATAATTGGATTGGCTAGAAGTCAATCACATGACTGCATCTCACTGCAAAGGAGATTGGGAAATGTAGTTAAAGTTGTTGATCAAGAAGAGGATAGCATGGATATCACCAAGTAGCTAGTAGTCTTTGTTACAATTAATGTCTGAGAGCAAAAGATACAGGAAATTGGAAGAAACTGGTGAATAAGTTAAAGAAACATTACAACGTTTTCAGTAGAAAACCACGATGGTCTCACCTATCTTGTGTTGTAAGAAAATTGAGACTACAGAAATAGAGCAGAGAGTTTATGAAGCAGTGGTGGTAGGAAATAATAAGAACAGGAAGAGAAGACTTGAGAGGAAGCACAATGTTGTATGTAATTGAAAGGCTACCAAAGGGAAACATATGAAGGAGACAGAAAATGTCTACTTTGTGAATGGGAAACCCTGGAGGAACATTCATTGGGTTTTTGTTAGTAGGACTTGAATTCAGTGATCCTTTATGACTTACAGTCTTCCCAATTCCACTGTATACACTCTATATACTATGAGATCACTCTGTGTTTGGTTAAAGAATGACAAATCCTAGGTTAGTTTTTCCTAGAGGACATTTGAATTGGAGAACATGATAGAGTGTTTCAAAGGCAGCCTTCCATATGATGGTTAGCGAGACAAGTGTGATTCTGGTCTCTCCCTGAAACTGTAAGGCTCTTAGGAGCAGAGACTATGTCTTATATGATGAATAAACAAGAAATAATCATAATTATCCCTTGTTTCTGATTTTTCTCTGAGGTCAACTATGAATCTAGATCATACAATGTGAACTTTAATTAAGAAATACTGAAATATTAAATGGTGGTGTTGGTAGGGAAAATGAACATTGCTGCTTACAGATCCCTTATTTCTTAGACTTGATTAGTGTTCACAGATAAATGACCATCTGTACCATTGATCAACAGGGATTTCTCCTAATTATGTGACTCTGAATTTTATGGATTCAAGTATAGAGGGAATCAACTGTTAGATGGGGGGACTGATAACACAGATAATAATGGCACTAACTGTTCTGGGTTAACGTCTGATTTCATGAAGGAGCCATGAGAGAAGAAAACGAGTCCTCTACCACAGATTTCACTCTCCTAGGAGTGACAAGGCAGCGGGAGCAGGAATATTTCTTCTTCATCCTCTTCCTGTTCATTTACCCCATCACAGT
>JADRCH010000059.1:8400499-8416454 GCA_019843965.1 Rhynchomys soricoides
AGGCTGCTCTGAGGAAACTCTTCCACTGCCCCTCCTCCTCATTCCCCTTGTGAGATCATGCACAGCAGACACTGTAGTCCCCAGTCAGAAGCACTAGGAAATCCAGCTTCAATGTCACCCCTGCAAGGAGCTGCTTGTCATCTTTCCAGCTTGAAACCTCTTTCCTTGGGAGCCTTCAGATGGTTTTTGGTGGTAATTTACAGAATGCAGTGATTTCAACACACATTTCTGCTCCCTTGGGCAGAGTGCAGCACACAGCTCTGAGTTCAATTCTCACCAGCCGACTGACCAGCAGAGTGGAATTGGGAGTCTAAGTGTTGACTTTATCACATAGAAAATCGGACTGATATTATCTGGTTTACCTGTGTCACAGGATATGCTCACAGTAGCTCATGCTTTTAAGACTGTAGATTACTGTTTGTGTGAGCATTTTATTCATTATGTTTGATCACTCTGTTAGGCTAATAAGCATGTATGGGTAAGACTCATGTGACTACTTATTGAAGTTTATTCACAATTTTGGACATAAAAAGTACATCAATAACAATAAATGTGAAATAAATGGATGAAAACACTAGTTTGTGATTATGGTTAGAGATAGCTAGACTAGGTATTATTTACCTATCCAAATAAATCTTTGAAGAACCTAACCTGGGTAAATGTTTTTCTGCCTACTTCACATTTAATATATCTCTAAGGCTCTTCAGACTCCATAAAAGTGTACTAAAATGACATTATCAGGTATATTATTTTTAATAATAACTCTTATGTGTTTTAATTACTTTAATGGAAGTTTTGATTAGTTATAACATTAAAGAAAGGTAGTATGATTAAAGTCTTGGGTATCTTGTAAGAAGTGAGAAAGCTTGAAGTGGTGGCATATACCTTTGTCCCCAGCACTTCTAATGCTAGACAAGAAGACCACTGTAGTCTAAACTGATAACTTGGGTGGGGTAGCCCAAGATACTTAGTAACATCCTGTCTTAAAACATCAGATATGCAACCAATACAATACCAATGAATCAATTAAACTGTACAACTTAGGATGTAAGGAAGTATAGGGAGACGATACAGACACAACTCTGAGACTAGCAGCAAGAAGGCTTAGGACCTACTAGGTTGGGGGTGAGGACAACTAAAACACACAGCCAAGGAGAGAGACAGAGATGGACAGTGATGGACTGCTCTTCCACACCAGTTGCCTGGCAAGAGATAAGAATTTAGTTAAACATGAAGTAACCTGTAATTAGTTAGGGAATGAATTTACTTTGCTTTCTTCTCTCTCCTTAAACTCTTCTGCTCCTCTGCATTGACTATGCCCAACCAGAAGCCAGAGAACATGACAGCCTATTATTGAGTCTACATGGATGGCTTTCTAGAACTTAAGGATGGTGGAGATAGAAGACTGGACCCATGTCTGTTAGTTACTTTTCTCACTGCCATGACAAAACCCTTGATAGAATAAATTATGGAGGGAAAATTTCACTTTGGCTCATGGCTTCAGAGTATGTGATGGCAGGAGTGGCTCCATCAGTGGCTGGATAGCTCACTGGTGTGGAAGAGGAAGCAGAGAAAGAGGCTGGAACAAGAAGTGGGCCAAATCTTCCAAGAAGTACTCATACTTGAGCCCTACCTCCTAAAAGTCCCATAGCATTCAAAATAGCACTATTTATATTTAAAAGAAAAATTAATATTTGATGCTGGTAAATTTCTTTAAAATTAAAACCTTATAGGTCTTTATTTTTTTTTATACCATCATATAAATCAGTTTATTTGGTCTTGTACAGTAACACACACTTTTAAAAACTCTGCTAGTGACTATATAGTTCACTTGTAGAAGGGTCATACTCAAACCATTTTTCTTCCTGGCCAAAAAGATGGTTCAGTGGGTAGAGGTGTTAGCTGCCAAGTCTGATGAGTTTGATCCCTTCCCAGGACCCATGTGATGGAAGGACAGAACTGACCTTCACATGCAAATTCCCTAATAAATAATGTTTAATAAATAATGTGAGAAACCAAACCAAAGCAAAGAAAAAACAACCACCACCGCTGCCGCTGCCACCACCACTACCACCATCGCCACCACCACCATCACCACCACTACCACCACCACCACCACCACCACCACAACTACCAAAACCATTTACATTTCAAGGAGAGGAACTACCAGGGGTGGAAAGGGAAAAGTGAGGGAGAGGAATAAGTGAGAAAGAGTAGTTGAAAGGGTTAATATGTTCAAAGTATATCATATTCGTGGATAGAATAGTCCTAACTAGACCCTAACTTTTTACAATTAATACACAGTAATAAGAATGAATAATGATAACTGGACCACCCAGAGCTCCCAGAGACTAAACCACCAATCAAAGAGTGTACATGGATGGAACCATGGTTTCAGATACCTATGTAGTAGAGAATTGCCTTATTTGACATCAATGGGAGGACAGGCCCTTGGTCCTGTGAAGGCTTGATGCCCCAGGGAAGGGGGATGCTGGAATGGTGAGGTGGGAGTGGGTGAGTGGGTGTAGGAGCACCCTTATAGAGGGTATGGAATGGAGGGTTTGTGGAGGGGTAACCAGGAAGGGGAATATCATTTGAAATGTAAATGAATAAAATGATCAATAAAAATGAATAATAAAAACAAATATTTTCTAGTTATAGCATTAAGAACCTAATTATGACTGAAGCTCTCTTTGTGTGGCACTAGGATTAAAAAATGTTTCCCTGAATTCCTTCAGTCTTCAAATTCATGCTTTTCACCAAATTATTCTCAGATGTAAAATGTAGATTATTAACACTGCTTAGATTTAAGCAGTTGCTTAGGTCAAGAAAACACCTAGATAATTATCAAATGTTGTGTTCAGCAATTTTGCTTTTAATACTCTGATACTGTGGGTAGAGAGAAGGCTCAGTCAGTAAAATGTCTACTGTTCAAGCATGACGACCTGAGATTGGATCCCCAACATCCACATAAAGAGCCAAGTGTAGTGCAACCTGAGACCTGGGGAAGTGGGGACAGGAACTCCAGGGCTCAATGGCCAGTTTAACCAAGCTAGTGAGCTCCAAGTTCAGTGAGAGACTGTCTCAAAAAGTAAGTTGGAGAGTGATTGATGAAGATATCATGATGGTGATCTTTTCTCTCTGCATGTCTGAGCACACGTGGGTAATGTATTACCCATGAATGTTTGTGCACACATGTGCACATGCACACACACACATACACATACACTTCTTGTATTCATTTAGAATTTTCTGGCATTGGTGTTTCTGGGATAGATATGAATCAATTTGAATGTGTATCTAGATATCTTTATTTTCTGACATTGACCTTGTCCTTAAATAAATCTTTTGTCCTTAAATATATCTTTTCAATCACAAACACACAAAAATATGAATAAGAACTATGAGGACATATGTTCATAAATATTTTCCATAATATGGGGAAGATTTAAAAATTCAATTTATTTTAACTGGTACATCAGAAAACAAAAATTGCATATATTCAGAAAGTAACATGTAAGCATTTGCTACATCTGTACATTGAATAAAGTTTAAATCAGATTAAATTTACCTCCTAAAATGTTTATGCTTTAAGTACATTTTATATTTAAAGTTAATTTTAGGTTCTCATACAAATTAATCTGTTTCATTATGGCATTTTCATACATATATGCCATTATATTTTGCTCTCAGTCATTCTAATCTCCATAATTTATCATTAAACATTTTGAACCACTTTCTTTTTTCACTTGACATGTTCAGTGACTGTGAATTCTCCTCCCTGAGGACTAGCTCTCATATTATGGGATGGTGTTATGTAAATTAGCTGCAAGGGAGGAAAGCAATCAGTAGTCCTACCCAGCTGTAAAGCCTACCAACAACGACTGGCCCTGAAAGATTACCAATGGTAACTAATAGCCATCTAATTGGACTTAAGGTCCATCTTATAGGAGGGCTGAAGAGGAGAGAAACTTCAAAAGGGGAGAGAGATCCAAGGAAATAAAGCTATGGGTGCTTAGTTAGATGTAGGGGATGGCTGTATGCAGAACTTTAGGATTGAGTGGTATGAAATTTAGGTGTGAAATGCCCCACACAGATGCATATGTTTGAACTTGTTGTCCCCAGCTGGTGTCACTATTTTAGAATGTTATGGAACATATCTACTCACCCTATGGGGGGACTTGTGATAGACTAAAATATGGATATCACAAAGTCCAAGTTGGTGAACCAATGTATTTTTTCAGGGTTACTTACAGGAATGTGGATAAGGAGCTACTTATAGGAGCAGAAATGACTAAAGACAGCTGCATCACCAAAGCCCACCCTAGCTCACAAAATCTGGGAATCAGGAGTATGCACAACCTATAGGCAGTTCAACAGGTTGGAGAGTATGATTTTCAAGTGATTCTGGTCTAAACTTCTTCTAGGCAGCTTGTCTGGTTTCTGATTCTTCCAGGAAGTTGGTCTGATCTCAGAATCATCTTTAAAGCTTGACTCTGAGTTTTCTTTACAGCATTGCTAGTCAGAAAGGAACTCTCAGCTTTTATTTCTTACTCTGGTAGGTGGGGTCTAGTGAATCTAGTTTATTTCAGAGACTTCCAGAACTTTTTTGAATTGTTTACTGTGGGGAATGTGGAAGCCAACCTTGTGAAGGGAAAGGTGGGAAGGAGAAGGAGGTGCCACAGGCTCCTGCAACTCCTTAAAGAATCTTGATCAGCCATACATGGCATTAGATGTAAGATGGCTCCCAGAACACTAGTGAGATAGCAAAAAGGAACCAAGACCAGGGCTCCTGTCTTCATAGGTGATGATACTCCCTCCACCCCACCAGCTCCTGAGTTACCTCATCAGGCAGGGCTTTCAATGAAGCATGGTGACAGTGTGGTGAGATATGATTTGCCAAGGATTTAGGGGCTTGGGATTGGCTCAAACACTGTATATGAGCATATGCGTTGGACAATAAACTCAGATTTGAGCCCTGATGCTGGTCTCCAGAGTTGAATTTCCTGGGATTCATCATGTGACTCCATTGCATCTCACCTCCATCCTCAGTCTTGTTCCTGCAGTTTACTTTCCTATTCAAGGAGCTTCCCTGCAGGATGAAATGCTTCAATACCCAAGGAAACTGTTACATACACTTATATTTCTTGTTTTTAAAAAAATAGTTAAATACTTTAAATACTTAAATACTTAAAAATTGGTTTGTGTATATTCCTGAAAAGTATATACTTTTGGTTTTTTAGTTGAATGTAGCCTTATACAAAGGGTATTGGTGATAATGATTTGAAATTCACTTTTAAAAATATTTATTTTTAACTTTTATGTTGTTATGGAATTCATGACCACCAAGAAAGATTACTAGACAAAACTTGAATTTAAAAAGAGAAAAGTTTATCTAAAGCAACTTGTGGCAACAGTTTCCAGGTGTAGTGAGACTTGGCTTCTTAAAAAACCCAGATATGTGAATATGTTTTTGTTTTAATCCCAGGTACAGGATAAGAGACTGCTTCACAGCAGGTGATTATGATTTGCCTTGTGCAGTAGCAGGAGTGTGATTTTGACCAGATGCAGAGAATTTAATTGTGGGGACTCCGGGGAAGGTACAAGTTAGTCCTGAGAAGGCCTGTGGCAACTGCTGCTCCCCTCTGCTGCTGCCTCTGCTATTGCTGCTGGTTCATCTTGCTGATGTTTTTGCCGTTGCATTTGCTATTGCTGGTTTTCTGGACTGCTGGATATTCTGAAACCAAAATTGGACTTACCCCAAGGAATCTAATGCCCCTGATCAGCAGAAAGCAACCTACAGAGGTCTAACCTTTTTTCCCCCCTCTAACGTTTTTTTCCTATCTTACCTAGTGTTGGGGGAGATAAGGGTAAAAATAAATGGTGGAAGGGAGGTAGAAGTATAAGGACCCAATAAAATAGCAAAAACATATGCCAACAGACAGAGGCTGGAGTTTTAAAGACACAAAATATGATTGTCTCAACTCTGGGGACTTTCCTGTTATGTGAGGCCTTAGCAAGGATTTCTCTCTTCTCTCCCCTTCTTTCTCCTTCTTCTCCTTCTCCTCCTTCTCCTTCTTCTCCTCCTCCTTCTCCTTCTCCTCCTCCTCCATCTCTCTCTCTCTCTCTCTCTCTCTCTCTCTCTCTCTCTCTTAGCAGCAGTTAATAGAGATGACAGAAGCAGAGATACAGTTAATGTAGAGATAATTTCTTGTGTATTGTATGGAAGCATCACCTGTCAATAAAAAGCTGACTGGCCAATGAGCCGAGGCAGGAAATAGGAGGTGGGAGTTCTAGTATGAAAAGAAGAATTCTTGGATAGAGTGGTGCATAGGAAGAGGAGACAAATGCATTAAATGAGAAGAGGTAACCAGCCATAGACTAGAATGAGACATAGACATAGCCATAGACATAGAACTTATAGACTAGAATGAGAGGGTTAATTAAGTTACAAGCTAGTTGGGGAACAAGCCCAAGCTTCTGGCCTAGACAGATATTCATATATAATGAAATCTCAGAGTCATTATTTGGGGACCTGGGGCATAGGTGGAAAACCCCACGGTTACAAATGGCATCCAACATTGGGCACAAACTGCAAACTTAGATAAAAGATTCATGTATTAGAAAAAGCCTTGGGTGAAAAGACAGGGAAACAAATACTTCCTTAAGAAGTTTAACAACAAGGAAGGCCCAGGTGAGGATGCTTCAATCCCACTTAGAAAGGGAAACAAAATAATCACAGGAGGAAAGGGAGGGATCTGGGTGGGAGGAGGGAGGGGGAGGGGGAGGGGAAAAGAGAGGCAGGATCAGGTATGGGGTTGGGGGGGAGACAGGAGAGAAGCCCAGAAGGCCAGAAGAATGAATGAAAATTGCAGCTGTGGGTGGTGGTGGGCAAGGGGCAGGGTAAACCTCTAGAAAGTCCCAGAGACCTGGGATGTGAGAGGCTCCCAGGGCTCAATGAGGATGACCTTAGCTGAAATGCTCAACAGTGTGAAGATGGAACTTGAAGGGACCACCTTCAGTAGATAGACTGGGCACCCAAGGAGAGATGGGGTCACTAAATTACCGTCAAAATTTTTTTCTTTTTTTCTTTTTTGATACCTTATTTACATTTCAAATGTTTCCCACTTTCCAGGTCTCCCCTTTGGAAACCCCCATCCCCTTCCCCCTCCCCTGCCTCTATGAGGGTATTCCCTTATCCACTCACCCACTCCTGTCTTCCCTCCCTGGCATTCCCCTTTACTGGGGTATCTAACACCCTCAGGCCCAAGGGCCTCTCCTCCCCCTGATGGCCATCAAGGCCCTCCTCTGCCCCATATGTGGCCTGAACCATGGGTCCCTCCATGTATATTCTTTGGTTGGTGGTCCAGTCTCGGGGAGCACTGGGGATCAGGCCAGTTGCTACTGTTGCTCCCTCCATGGGGCTGCAAACTCCCTTAGCTCCTTCAGTCCCTTCTCCAACTCCTCCATCTGGGACCTCATGCTCAGTCCAATGGTTGCTGTGAATTGAATCTTGGGTATTCCGAACTTTGGGGCTAATATCCACTTATCAGTGAGTACATACCATGTTTGTTTTTTTGTGGCTGAGTTACTTCACTCAGGATGATATTTTCTAGTTCCATCCATTTGCCTGCAAAACTCAGGATGTCCTCATTCCTAATCGCTGAGTAGTATTCCATTGTGTAAATGAACCACATTTACTGTATCCATGATTCTGTAGAGGGACATCTGGTTGGTTTCCAGCTTCTGGGTGTTATAAATATGGCTGCTATGAACATAGTGGAGCATCTTCTGGGTATATGCCCAGGAGTGGAATAGCTGGGTCCTCAGGTAGTATTATGTTCATTTTTTCTGAGGGTCCACCAAACTGACTTCTGGAGTGGTTGTACCAGGTTGCAATCCCACCAGCAATGTCCCTCTTTCTCCACATCCTCGCCAACTGACACCTGAGTTTTGGATCTTAGCCATTCTGACTGGTGTGAGGTGTAATCTCAGGGTTGTTTTGATTTGCATTTCCCCGATGACTAAGGATGTTGAACATTTCTTCAGGTGCTTCTCAGCCCTTCGAGTTTCCTCAGTTGAGAATTCTCTGTTTAGCTCTGTTCCCCATTTTTGATAGGATTATTTGGGTCTCTGGAGTCTAACTTCTTGAGTTCTTTGTATATATTGGATATTAGCCCTCTATCGGACATAGGATTGGTAAAGATCTTTCCCCAATCTGATGGTTACCATTTTGTCCTATTGACAGTATCCTTTGCCTTACAGAAGCTTTGCAATTTCATGAGGTCCCATTTGTCGATTCTTGATTTTAGAGCATAAGTCATTGGTGTTCTGTTCAGGAACTTTCCCCTTGTGCCCATGTGTTCAAGACTTTTCCCCACTTTTTCTTCTATTTAGATTCAGTGTATCTGGTTTTATGTGGAGGTCCTTGATCCACTTGGACTTGAGCTTTGTACAGGGAGATAGGAATGGATCAATTCACAATCTTCTACATGTAGACTGCCAGTTGAACCAGCACCATTTGTTGAAGAGGCTGTCTTTTTTCCACTGTATAGTTTTAGTTCCTTTGTCAAAGATCAAGTGACTGTAAGTGTGTGGGTTCATTTCTGGGTCTTCAATTCTATGCCATTGATCTACCTGCCTGTCACTGTACCAATACCATGCAGTTTTTATCACTACTGCTCTATAGTACAGCTTGAGGTTAGGGATGCTGATTCCCAGAAGTTCTTTTGTTGTTGAGAATAGTTTTTGCTATCCTGGGTTTTTGTTATTCCCTATGAATTTGAGAATTTCTCTTTCTAAGCCTATGAAGAATTGAGTTAGAATTTTGATGGGGATTGCATTGAATCTATAGATTGCTCTTGGCAGGATGACCATTTTTACTCTATTAATCTGACAATCCATGAGCATGGGAGATCTTTCTATCTTCTGAGGTTTTCTTCAATTTCTTTCTTCAGAGACTCGAAGTTCTTGTCAGACAGATCTTTCACTTGTTTGATTAGAGTCTCACCAAGATACTTTATATTTTTTGTGACAATTGTGAAGGGTATCATTTCCCTAATTTTTTTGTCAGCCTGTTTATCCTTTGAATATAGGAAGGCTACTGATTTGTTTGAGTTAATTTTATATCCAGGCACTTTGCTGAAGTTGTTTATCAGCTGTAGTAGTTCTCTGGTGGAGTTTTTCCAATCACTTAAGTATAAGATCATATCCTCTACAAATAGTGATATTTTGACTTCTTTCTTTCCAATGTGTATCCCTTTGACATCCTTTTGCTTTTCTAATTGCTCTAGCTAGAACTTCAATTACTATATTAAATAGATAGGGAGAGAGAGTGCAGCCTTGCCTAGTACCTGATTTTAGTGGGAATGCTTCAAGTTTCTTTCCATTTAGTTTGATATTGGCTACTGGTTTGTTGCATATTGCTTTTACTATGTTTAGGTATGGGCCTTGAATTCCTGATCTTTCCATAGACTTTTATCATGAAGGGATGTTGAATTTTGTCAAATGCTTTTTCAGCATCTAATGAAATAACCATGTGGCTTTTTTATTTGAGTTTGTTTATGTAGTGGATTACATTGATGGATTTCTGGGTATTGAACCATCCCTGAATCCCTGGGATGAAGCCTACTTGATCTTGATGAATGATTGGTTTGATGTGTTCTTGGATTCGGTTTGTGAGAACTTTATTGAGTATTTTTGCATCGATATTCATAAGGGAAATTGGTCTGAAGTTTTCTTTCTTTTTGGGTCTTTGTGAGGTTTTTGTGTCAATGTTAACTGTAGCCTCATAGAATGAATTGGGTAGTGTTCCTTCTGTTTCTATTTGTGGAATATATTGAAAAGTATTGGGATTACATCTTCTTTGAAGGTTTGATAGACTTTTGCACTGAACCCATCTGGCCCTGAGTTTTTTGGTTGGGAGACTTTTAATAATTGCTTCTATTTCCTTATGCATTATGGGACTGTTTATCTGGTTAATCAGATCCTGACATAACTTTGGTAATTGGTATCTGTCTAGAAAATTGTCCATTTCATCCAGATTTTCCAATTTTGTTGAGTATAGGCTTTTGTAGTAGGATCTGATAATTTTTTGAATTTCCTCAGAATCTGTTGTTATATCCTCCTTTTCATTTCTAATTTTCTTAATTTGGATACTGTCTCTATGCCCTGTGGTTAGTCTGGCTAAGGGTTTATCTATCTTCTTGATTTTATCAAAGAACCAGCTCCTGATTTTGTTGATTTTTTTTATAGTTCCTTTTGTTTCTACTTGGTTGATTTCAGCCCTGAGTTTGATCATTTGCTACCTTCTACTCTTCTTGGGTGTATTAGCTTCTTTTTGTTCTAGAGATTTCAGGTGTGTTGTTAAGCTGCTAGTATATGCTCTCTCCAGTTTCTTTTTGGAGGCACTCAGTGCTATGAGTTTTCCTCTTAACACTGCATTCATTGTGTCCCATAGGTTTCGGTATGTTTTACTTTCATTTTCATTATATTCTAGGAAGTCTTTAATTTCTTTATTTCTTCCTTGACCAAGTTATCTTTGAGTAGAGCATTGTTCAGCTTCCATGTGTATGTGGGCTTTCTGTTGTTTTTGTTGCCATTGAAGACCAGCCTTAATCCGTAGTGATCTTATAGGAGGCATGAGATTATTTCAATCTTCTTACATCTGTTAAAGTTTGTTTTGTGACCGATCATATGGTTAATTTTGGAGAAGGTACTATGAGGTTCTGAGAAGGTATATTCTTTTGATTTGGTATGAAATGTTTTATGATACCTGTTAAATTTATTTGGTCCATAACATCTGTTAGTTTCACTTTGTTTCTGTTTAGTTTGTGTTTCTAAGATTTGTCCATTGATGAGAGTGGTGTGTTGAAGTCTCCCACTCTTATTGTGTGAGGCGCAATGTGTGCTTTGAGCTTTAGTAAAGTTTCTTTTATGAATGTGGCAACTCTTGCATTCGGGCATAGATGTTCATTATTGAGAGTTCTTCTTGGTAGATTTTTCGTTTGATGAGTATGAAGTGTCCTTCCTTATCTTTTTTGATGACTTTTGGTTGTAAGTTAATTTTATCCGATATTAGAATGGCTTTACTCCTGTCTGCTTCTTGGGACCATTTGCCTCGAAAATTGTTTTCCAGCCTTTGACTTTGAGGTAGTGTTTGTCTTTAACACTGAGGTGCGTTTCTTGTATGCAGCAGAATGCTGAGTACTGTTTATGTATCCAGTCTCGTAGTCCATGTCTTTTTATTGGGAAATTGAGTCCACTGATGTTAAGAGATATTAAGGAATTGTGATTGTTGCTTCCTGTTATTTTTGATGTTATTTTTATGCTTATGTAGCTATCTTCTTTTGAGTTTGTTGAAAGATTACTTTCTTGCTTTTTCTAGAGTGTTGTTTCCTGCCTAGTATTGGCATTTTCCATCTGTTATCCTTTGTAGGGCTGGGTTTGTGGAAACATATTGTGTAAATTTGGTTTTGTCATAGAATATTTTGGTTTCACCATCTAGGGTAGTTGATAGTTTTGCTGGGTATAGTAGTCTGGGGCTGGCAGTTGTGTTCTCTTAGGGTCTGTATGAGATCTGCCCAGCATCTTCTAGCTTTCATAGTATCTGGTGAGAAGTCTGGTGTAATTCTGATAGGTCTGCCTATCAGAATTATGTTGC
Source organism: Rhynchomys soricoides (assembly GCA_019843965.1). Lineage (NCBI taxonomy): Eukaryota > Metazoa > Chordata > Mammalia > Rodentia > Muridae > Rhynchomys > Rhynchomys soricoides. The sequence goes on from JADRCH010000059.1 coordinate 8,412,162, forward strand.
TTGACCTTTTTCCCTTACTGCTTTTAATATTCTTTCCTTGTTTTGTATATTTGGTGTTTTGACTATAATGTGGAGTGAGGAATTTCTTTTCTGGTCCAATCTATTTGAAGTTTGGTAGGTATACTGGCTTGTTTTGTGTGTCAACTTGACACAAGCTAGAGTTATCACAGAGAAAGGAGCTTCAGTTGAGAAAATTCCTCCATGAGATCCAGCAGTAATTGAGTATTTTCTCAATTAGTGATCAAGGGGGGAAGGCTCCTTGTAAATGGTACTATCTGTGGGTTGGTAGTCTTGGCCTCTATAAGAAAGCCAGCTGAGTAAACCAGGAGAAGCAAACCGTAAGTAACATCCCTCCATGGCCTGTGCATCAGCTCCTGCTTCCTGACCTGCTTGAGTTCCAGTCCTGACTTCCTTTAGTGATGACCAGCAATGTGGAAGAGTAAGCTCAATAAACTCTTTCCTCCCCAACTTGCTTCTTGGTCATGATGTTTGTGCAGGAATAGAAACCCTGACTAAGACAGTAGGCTTCTTGAATGTTTATGTCCATCTCTTTCTTTAGGTTAGGGAAGTTTTATTCTATAATTTTGTTGAAGATATTTACTGGTCCTTTAAGTTGGGAATCTTCAGTCTCTTCTATACCTATTATCCTCAGGTTCTGTCTTCTCATTGTATCCTGGATATCCTGGATGTTTTGAGTTAGGGGCTTTTTGCAGTTTGCGTTTTCTTTGACTGTTGTGTCAATGTTTTCTATGGTATCTTCTGCACCTGAGATTCTCTCTTCTATCTCTTGTATTCTGTTAGTGATGCTCACATCTATGACTCCTGATTTCCTTCCTAGATTTTCTAAATCCAGGGTTGTCTCCCTTTGTGATTTCTTTATTGTTTCTATTTCTATCTTTAGTTCCTGGATTGTTTTGTTCATTTCCTTCATCTGTTTGATTGTGTTTTCCTGTAATTCCACCTGTTTGTGTTTTCCTGTAATTCTTTAAGGGATTTTTGTGTTTCCTCTTTAAGAGCTTCTAGTTGTTTACCTGTGTTCTCTTGTATTTCTTTAAGGGAGTTATTTATTTCCTTCTTAAAGTCTTCTATCATCATCATGAGATGTGATTTTAAATCTGAGTCTTGCTTTTCTGGTGATTTGGGGTGTCCAGGGTTTGCTGTGGTGGGAGAGCTGGGTTCTGATGAAGTCAAATAGTCTTGGTTTCTGTTCCTTATGTTCTTGCCCTTCCCTTTAACCATCTGGTTATCTCTGGTGTTAGCTTGTCTTACTCTCTCTGACTGTGGCTTGTCCCTCGTGCAAGCCTCTGTGTCAAAACTCCTTGAAGACCAGCTCTTTCTGAGAGGAATTTGGGTTTGGAGAGCTGTGGTACAGGGTCAGCTCTGGAGTCCAGACAGAAACTAGAATGAACTTGTCCCCAGCTGTCCCTTGGTTCCTGTGTCCTGATGGCTTTGCAAGGGTCCCTCTTGATCCAGTGAAGAACAGAAGTGGTGGTCTTGCCTGTGCTTGAAGGTGTGTCAGCACTCCCGGTATACCAGCTCTCTCCTGGCACTATTTGAGTATGAAGCCCTGTGTCACAGGATCAGCTACCTGGCCACCAAAAGAAACCAGAAGACCACTCCTCAGTCCCTGTGTCCTGGGGATTCCAGGTGGATTCCTCTGAGCAGACAGGCTTGTCTACAGTCCTGGGAGTCTAGCTTTTTCCAGGTGCTATTTGGCTATGTATGCCTGGTGGCCCAGGCAGAGATCTCCAGCCACAGATAGAAACAAGAAGGCTCCTGTCCCCAGCTGTTATACTCTCAAATTTTTTGACCCAGATTTGTTACTGCCTAAAAGAAATGCTGGGATAAAAATGGAACAGAGATTAAAGGAAAGGCCATCCATTGACTGGCCCAACTTGGGATCCATCCTATGGGTGTGCACCAAACCCTGATACTACTACTGATGCCATGTTGTACTTGCAAACAGGAACCTAGCACAGCTGTCCTCTGAGAGGCTCTACTGGAAGCTGACTGAGATAGAAGCAGATACTTACAGCCAACTGTTGGACTGAGGTTGTGGACCCTTATGGAAGAGTGGGGGAAGAATTGAAGGAGCCGAAGGAGATTGCAACCCCATAGGAAGACCAACAACATCAACTAACTCAGACCCCTAGGATCTCCCAGAGACTAAGCCACCAATCAAAGAGCATACACAAGGTGGTCCGATGCCCCAGCACATATGTAGCATAGGACAGTCTTGTCTGGCCTCAGTGGGGGAGCATGCACCTATTCCTATAGAGACTTGATGCCCTAGGAAAGGGGATACTCTGGGTGGGGGACCCTCTCAGAGGTGAAGGGGAGGAGAGATTTGGGAAGAACTCTACAAGAGGGCAATGGGAAGGAGGGAGCAACAGTTTGATTGTGAATAAATGAAAGAATTAAAAACTTTGACATATATTTGTAATATAATTTTGGGTGTTTACGTGTGTGTCTACACTTGAGTTTAGATACATACTTAGTCACGTATGAGTGCATGTGGAAGCCAGAGGTCAATGTCTGATGATTTCTTCAATCACTCTCTGTCTTATTTTCTAAGACAAGCTCTCTCATTGAACCTGGAGCTCACCACTTTGCTTGACTGATTGGCCAACCATTCCCAGGGACCCTGGCAGCCACAGCTTCTCACTTCTGGCATTACAGAAGAATGTGGATATATACCCAGCTTTTTTACCTGAGTGCTGAAAATCCAAATGAAGACCCTTCTGCTTGTGAGGCATTTTCATTGCCCTGTCCTGGAATTCCCTAAATAAAATTTCTTTCCTTTCCCATCAGTTGGTCATTTACTCACATTTGTAGTCATTCCTAACCATATTATTAGATCACTATGGAAACTCCTGGCTTTGGTGCATTAGAGTCTTGAAAACATGAGAAACATCATCTTTCTTTATCCTGGACAAGGTTTTGAGAGTATGAATCACTATACAAGGTGATAATTTTATGTATGTTTGCATGATTAGCAAAGAAGCTTGTGCGCTGTTAGAAGCACTCTATTCCTTCATGATGTCACCATGTTTGGAGATGAGACTGGTGAATAGTTACTAATATTTAAAAGAAACATTTCCCATTTTTTCAAAAGGAGCATCAGTTGATGGCAAAGTGGGGTTCCACCAGGGTTCTCCAGGGATCTCTGAATTAATGCCCCTATTCTGGGAAGAACATTCATGTGATCAGGACAGAGAGTAGAGTCACTGCCTCAGCTTCTTTGGGCCACATTCGAGGAAGATGGCCATATTATTTTCTATATCATTTTTGTCTCTTTTATTATACTGAGACCAAGTGTTTTCTCACTATATTTTGTATTATACTGAATCAAACTAGGATTTTGTTATCTTATTCATGTAACAATTTTGTTGCTTAAATTTTAACAATTCTATTAGTTATCATCATCTGAGTAAGACTTTGGTGAAAGTATCTTTAGAGACAGTATACTTTAATTAAACATGAAGGCAGCATAGAAATGCACCCCTGATATAGTTTCTTTAAATATTTAAGGATGGAGAACTTGATAAAATGGAAAAATTTTTGAAGTCTCATCACTTAACAGATGGGAGAAGAATACTGGGAATTCAAAGTCAGTCTGTATTACTTATGAGACCATGCCTCAAGACACAAAACAAACAAACAAAAGACATAAAGGTAAGTAAATTGTGTCCAGTCTAGTAATCTCTAATCTTTATTGGATTAAACTTCAGAAATTAATATTTTAATTATACCACCCATCATTCATATTTTCTGGACGTATTTTAAATGGCCAAGATTGTGAAGGTACAGCCAGATGTTAGGATAGGTCTTGTACACACAGGCTTGCAGGCTAGCAGTTGTGAGAAACACAGTCGTTAGAAAAAAATCAGCACACAGTGATCTATAGTCTTTGAAGCATGGGCTACTACGATCACAGCCTGTGACATAGGCAGCACAGACATTATTAGTCTGATTTTGACACATTAAAGTCAAAGCTGGTCAGTAGGCTTGGAAGAACTGAACCCAGAACCATGTGCTGGAAGAGCATTCTGGCGAAGGGAGCAGAAATACATTGATATTAGTGCATTTCATAAGTTGCCTCCTCAGACTATCAAAAAAGGCTCTTGAGGGAAGGAGTTTCAAGCTGGAAAGATGACAAGCAACTCCTTGCAGGGGTGACATTGAAGCTGGATTTCCTAGTGCTTCTGACTGGGGACTACAGTGTCTGCTGTGCCTGGTCTCACATGGGGAATGAGGAGGAGGGGCAGTGGAAGAGTTTCCTCAGAGCAGCCT
>JADRCH010000059.1:8416854-8432457 GCA_019843965.1 Rhynchomys soricoides
ACTGTGATGGGGTAAATGAACAGGAAGAGGATGAAGAAGAAATATTCTTGCTCCTGCTTCCTAGTAACTCCAAGGAGAATGAAATCTGTGATAGAGGACTCATTTTCTTCTCTCAAGGTTCCTTCAACATGAAATCAGACATGAACGTAGAACCATTAGTGAAGTTATGTTATTACATCCAGCAGTTTACTCACCTCTCTCTCCAACCAGAGCCTTAAAATTTAGAACCATATAATTGAGCAATTTCCTGTTGGTCCATGACAAAGGTGGTCATTTACTCCTGCACACACATCTAAGTAGCGAGTGAGCACCTTTGACTCACATTTTTCCCATCAACACCTTCACTCATCCACCTAAGATTTGATCATTTCATAATTAAAATGTACATTCCATTGCCTTACATCATAGTTAAGGGGAAATGAAATATTAATTGTTCATTTTACATGTAAAGCTGTTTTTCCTTTTGTAGGAGTTCTGAATTACAAATTTAGTATATAGGTAAGGACCAATAGCCTTTTGGGGTCATTAATAAATACTCCGGTGCTAACAGCCTGCCAGTATTAATGGTGGCCTGGAAATGTGGAGTTATTGCACTGAATAGGCACTAAGCCGCCTTAAGGTCCAGGAGGTAACAGTGTCTGCAGTGGTCACTGGAGGGTTTTAACCATGACAGTCACTGAAATTAGTCAAGTGAATGTTCTCAGGATCCCCAATGACAAAATAGGTTTCATAGGCTTTATGTTGGTGACAAATGCTCAAGTATACACAACCATAATATATCTTTCTCCAGTGTTTTTGTTCTTATTTCTTTTGAAGAGTCATAGAACTACATCATGGCTATTATCTGATGCTTAGTAAACGCTTAGGTTTATTTATAGAGGTTTCAATTTTCTGCCACATTTCCATGTTCAGGCATCTTGCCCACATGGCTGGCTAAACTTCCTTTTGCATATATCCAGGCTAAGAAGAAATAGCCATGGTTTGGGGAAAAGAATGACACATAGTCCAGTGTGTGATGCATGTATGCTTGAGGTCTATCACTGAGTCTGTAGTGTGTCTACTGGATTAGGATGGTGGCCAGCAAACTCCCATAATCTGCTTGTTTGTCCACCAATGCTGGAGTTACAGGTATGCATAACCGTGGGCATGTGGGTGCTGGAGACTTGAAAGCAGGTCTTCCTGCTTTCAGAGGAACTGCTCTTACCCACCGAGGCATCTCACCAGCCCCATATTGTTAACTCTAACCCCCAATAGATCCGATAGATTGTTGTTCACAGTGTATAACAATCAACTCACATTCCATGTGTTTAGCTGACCAGTGTTTCATTTCTCGCAAGTACCTGATTTATCTTTGCTTGAATGTACATGTGACAATGTTGAATGTTTATATAAAAAGTTATTGCACAGCTCCGCCTTTCTGCTTTCTATCTCCACCGCCATGGCTTATGCCCCGAAATGTTACAATATTTTCTTAGCTGCTTCTCTAGCCTCCTCTTCTCGTCCCTATCTTGTGCTCTCAGTCACACTAATTATGAGTAAGTCTACTAACTGCTTAGCCAAGTGTGCTATTTTGGTCTTTCTGAGCAACAAATTTAAACTACATTTCCCAGTCTCTGTTGCAGGGAGGTGCAGCTATGTGACTGAGTTCTAGCCAATCCAATTAGGTGTTCTAGTTGTGGGCTTCCTTCCCACTCTATTGCTGGCTAGAAACGTTGAAGAAATTGAATGGAATGACGGGGTTATGTTGTGGGATGAGCCTATATCAAGAGCTTCCCACATATAGGAAGGATACCCCAAACAAAAATATTCTCTTATACATTTACCTTGTGGAAGACAGTCTTTTATTCTTGTTTAAGTCATTGGCAGTTTATGATAAGTTTGCTTCAGTAATTGAGACATATGTAGTTCACTAATCTTTTTAAAGTGATTTTTATTAAAATTAATTGAATATGTGATTAATTCAATCATCATTTTTTACATTTTTTTTTTTACATGAATTGTAGAGTGGACATGAGGATGGAGGTCTAATCATCCTTTTCATTGCTAATGACAATGTGCCTTCTCATTGCATCTCATTGTGCCTTAAGATTCCCTTCCTCTTCTTCCTGATACCTCATGTTTCAAATGATTCAGTTAACACAGACCTGAGACTGGGTAGCTCATGTGCCACAGAAGGGTAAGACTTCAGAGAGAGGCTTGGGCAACATGGTGGACTAAGATGATGTTGACCCATCTCATTTCCATGAAAGCACACAGAAGTTATAGACTATCATAAAAACAAAAAGTATATTAAAGTGCACGGCATCATTCAAAAGAACAGGGGAATACCTTAAGGTGGTAACCAAAAGAGCACTCAAAACAAAACTTTAAGCTGTTGTCTGTGCAACGTTGGCCCCCCGTGATCACAGTCATGAGTGGGATTGGACCCGGTGGCTGAGATGTAGGTCTTTTTGTTCTTAGGTTCAAAGGACATGCCCACAGATCCACATGAAGCATAGGGATTCATTGTCTATGCCTTAAACACTTGAAATAATATCCTAAGTATGAAAAGAGAACAAGAATTTGCCCATGTAGACATGAGTTTAGGATAAAACATCAAAAGGATAAACCTACAGAAACAATGATTGTTTACCAAGAGGTCCTAAGGGAAACCCTTGTACTGTAAGATATTACATCCAGGTTTTTTTGTTTGTTGGTTTGTCCTAAACTAATACTTAAAAATCTTGTCTTTGTACTTCTACAAAAGTATATTAGAAAATATAGTTTCAAAAATAGTCATGGAGAGTGTTGAGGAATTGAGAAGTCATTGCAACAAAAGACATTTAAAACTAGCTGAAAATTAATACAATTTAATACAGATTAAAAAGGAAAATAGGGAGGTGAGGAGAGTGCAAAACCCCGCACAGAAATATCTGCTGTTTAGTTTGTCACTGAATTTAGTGCAATTACAATTTAAACAGTCACAGAAGGGTGATCTGAAAACATAGAATTTAAAAAGCTGATACAAAACTGAGTTAGGATGCTAGCAAGCCAAGGAAAAAAATCAAGACAACTGGAGGCAGGAGAATAGGAAGGAAGGGAGGGAGAGAAAGAGGGAGGAAGGGACAAAGGGAGGGAGAGAAGGAGAAAGAAAGGGATGAAGGATGATGCAGCAGTTTGTCCTATCAAGATGAAATGACATAATGCCATGGTTCATAATGTGAACCGAATAAAAAGTCACACCCGCATTGGAGTTTCTACAAGACTGGGAAGTAATCAGAACTTTGCAGTTGTGCAGAGTTGGTTGGAGTGTTGCATATCCACAGCCAATGTCTCTCGCACTATCTCTTGCCCTCTGAATAGCCATCCATCCATTGCTCACTACTATGTCTGAGATAATTTTTTTTTTTTTGATAAAAATACCACATCTGAAATACATTTGTAGGAGACTCATTTCCATGAATTCAAAAGCAAAGAGTGTCAGGTGAAACCTAGAATTTTTTTGTTCTGTAACTAATAAAGTTTATGTAGCTTTTTCTATGGTGAAATATGTTATTTGTGGCAACCTAAATCTATGTTTTTCTGACCATGGCTCTCATGCTAAGCTCATAAAAAAACTATCTTGTGGACTGGAGACATGGCTCTGCGGTTAAGAACACTGGGTGCTCTTTCAACACACTGAATGAGTATTGTCAGAGAGATGACAATCCATAAAGGATTAATTATGAATGGCAAAGTATGAAAAAATACAGAGAATATCTGTATGAAATTAAGGTGGGAACTGTCATTTTCAAGTAGGTCAAATTGCACACACACACACACACACACACACACACACACACACACACACAAAGCCAAGAAAACTTATCATAAACTTTGACCTTTTTGAAACCTCTTTATGTAAAAATAAAAGGAAAAGACACACCTTGGGTTAACTAAAGGAATCTATCACACACATTTCCATAAAGGATTAATAGTTGGCAGACCGTGGGATCCTACACATTTTTAGAACCAAACCACAAACAGAGCAGGAAACCTGGAAAAGTCATCACTTTTCCTACCTCAGTAAGCATTAGCCCCCAACTGTCTCCTAAGCACTGAATCCATGCTTTCCCTTGCACATTTCTAAACCAGCTCAGGCCATCTACCACCACCTGACAGGCACTATTCAGTGTCTTGTGTTCTCTATTGTTGTCTTGGCCCACTGTAAAGCAAAAACTAGTGTGATTAATAAGCAAAATGGAAAAATTATAGTTAACTAAATGATAGCTAACTAAAAGATAGCTAAAATTTAACTAAATGGAGTAGGTAAATAAACCCTCAGAGTTTCAAGTGTTGCAAAGAAATGAAAATGAACACCGTCATTTTCATAATGAGCCCATGTGTGAGGAAGTCCTAATTCACATATCCTCAGCTCAGCAAATGTGCCTCCTAATTGGCTTCTAGAGAAACTCCAGTGCATGCACCCAAGAAACATGAACAGGGACATGACTGTCATATAGGAGACCTGGAAAGGAGGAATTATTAAATACGAAAATTGAACTAAATTGTATTAAAGAGAATTTCACATTTTATTTTTAAAATTTTACTTTAGAGATTTCTTTTAGAATGTGAAGGCAAAGACGTATCTCCAAAAAACCACTCTTTAGCATGTCAAGCTTTAAAATTGCATGCAAAAAGTTCATCTTTAATCACTTCCCTTCCTTATAGCAAAGAACTACCCAGCAGCCAGACTGGTTGCAGCTGTTAGGCAGGAGCTCAGAATAGGGATTTAAGCTTTTTTTTGCCATTACCTTAGCTATTCTTCCAGGTGATCATTTGAATATAATTCATGTATTTTGCTTATTCTATCTTCAGCTAATTTTTTCTATTAATTTATTTACTCACTTTATATCTCAGTAGCAGCTCTCAGAGAAGGGGAAGACCCCTTGGGTACCTGCCCACCCTGGGACATCAAGTCACAGCAGGACTAAGCACATCATCTCTCACTGAGGCCCAACCAGTCAGTTCAGCTAGGGAAGGGGATCCAGTGGCAGGCAACAGAGGTCAGAGACAGCACCCGCTCCAGTTGTCTGGGGACCCACATGAAGATCAAGCTATCTTCTTACTCATGACTGCTAGCACAAGGAGGAACATTGGAATGTAGCAATAGTGTAATAGAGTGTTAGTTAATATCAACTGCAGAATAGTGGTTATGGTGTGAAGGGCAGAAAAAGAGGATTTTGCATGAGAAGAAAGTGACAAATGTGTCTACAATATTTACCCTAAAAGTTGGGTCAAACAAATTTATATCCTGTGTATTAAGTCTATGTTAGATTTTTATCATATCATTCTCTGGTTGTTCTGATATTTTAAATACCATCCTTGTAACATAATTGCACATGAAATAAAGAGACCACAGATTTGGGAATGATTCAGTTCTGAGTATGACCATGAACCTAGTGGCTCAAGACCATATCTCTGGGAGGTAAGAGAGAGGAAGTATTCTTTGTAGAGAGGGAAAGATGAAGAGATAAATCACAGTGAGAGTTGGATCCAGAGCTCTGCACCATGTCAAGTGAGATAGGGCCAATGGAAGAAAGATCCAGGCAAGAAGAAGCAGAATAGCTTGGATGATCCTTTGTAACATTATTTAATTACCAGGAGTTCCTCTTAGGTTATTAATTTCCTATAAACCTAGTCTTCAACTCAGAATTCACACTATCTACAGTTGTCCCATTTTTGTTTCATTTCAGAAACAATCCAGTTACAGCATCTTCACATATTTGTTATAAACAATGGGATGGTTATGACCTGCTCCTCAAATATGCCACCCCCAGACAACATTCCATTCACCCACTTTTCTCTCTCACACCTGCCAAGTGAGAAACCATGAAAAGTTGGGACTAGAACTCTTGATACCTGATTCATGGATCCTTCACACTCTTCAGCAAAAGTCCTAATTGTCCATGGAGATCCACCCAAAACTTTTCGACCCTCCTCCAACTCTCTGTGACAGCCATCTGAGCACTGTTCCAGAGGCTTGGACCTTCCTTCTCTGTTCACTGAGAATCCTCAACCCATAAAATGAGCATTTCTCAACACTTTCCGGTGCATGTAACTTCCATGTGTCTACATCTGTCTTATTACTCCTAACCCAGCATCTATTGTGTCAGTTCAGCCTCGTCCTACTCTTGGGTATCTTCTCAGATACTTTGCTCCATGGACTCTCCAGTTCTCCCTAATCTCTGCAGCTGAACAGCAGCTCGCTCCTGCTGACTGGCAAGTACTCTGCAGTCCCTCTAGCCACTCAGTTTCATGATCTTCTCTCACAGCTACTCTTTCTCTTATGTCTATTCTTCCTTACTGAACCAACTGTTTTAGAGAGAGGTATTTTCCCAGGACTGAAGAAATATGTTTGTAATGTGTAGATGAGATTGTGCAAATATCAAACCATTGGATCATTCATCACAAAGTTATTAGATGATGTCTTTACTGTGGATAAACCTTCACAGACAAAATGCTCAAGGTCTTTGGTGAAAGATGGGAGTAGTTCCTGAGTGTTACTATCAATAACTTGCCTGGTGTGTTCAGTTGTCTGATGTAATTTGCAAGACACTGAATAGTATCCATTAGTGATGGTAGATGGCATGGGCTAGTTTAGAAGTGTGCAAGGGAAAACATAGGCTGAGTGCTTAGGAGAGAGATGGGGGCTAATGGCTACTGAGGTAGGGAAAGTGATGACTTTTTCAGGCAACTGGAGCAAGCACATTAGGCAAATTACTGATGTAACACATCAGGCATAATGTGCTATGCACCTTCACCCATGGAAGAGGATAAAGCCCTGGCTAGGGAACAGGAAAAAGCCTAGACTTGAGTAGGTTTGGTAGTATGTGTGACTTTGGTTCTAAGCAAGTTCTAATTAGATACTAGAATTATTAGAGTGGATGTGGATTCCACTCATGTGTCTGGAGACAGAAGTATCTAGACCTTGCTTAATGTAAACACTGGCATTTTGTGAAGTGTCTAAGGAATGTAACAACATGTTATTTGTAATCAGTTACAATAAAAAAAAAGGTTTAAGGGGCTGGAGAGATGGCTCACTGGTTAAGAGCACTAGCTGCTCTTCCAGAGGACCAGAGTTCAATTCCCAGCATCCACATGGCAACTCAGCTGTCTGTAACTCCAATTCCAGGGGATCTGACGCCTTCACATAGACATACATGTAGGCAATCATCATTGGACATAAACTTGAAATATATTAAATAAAAGAAAAGAAAATGAGAAGCAAGGACACACTTGACCCTGTAGATAGACTCTAGGGAAGTGCTGGTGAGATGGAACAGTTGGTAAAGGTGTCTGCTTCCAAGCCTTATAACCTGATTCAGTTGTGGATCCACAGGGTAGAAAGAGAACTAAAGGCTGTCCTCTATTGTTTTTGACACACATATTCTCTCTGTGATGTGTGGGGGCAGAAGGTGTCTTTGTAGCTCTTCCCTGAAACCATTACTTGTGTGAGTTCCTACACATATGTCATAGAACAGACAATATTACTGCCAGAAGAACAAATGCTCTTCCTTGGTACCATATGAATGGCTAAAACCCAGGAAAAGTGTGGTCAGATGGGATTCTCTCACCCTGCCTTTTTAATGTCAGATCCTGAGACTGCAGATTCTAGGGTAAGGTTGATGGCCTAGGGTTCCCAAAGTCCTGGGTTCCATCCTTTCAGTGCTGTATAAAGTGAGGGTACTGGCTCATGCCTGTAATCCCAGTTCTCAGGAGCTACAAAGAGGACTTGCCTCTGTCTCTCCAGTGCTGGGAGTAAAGGTGACCCTTGCCACACCTGACTTAGCTCCTTTATTTTATTTTGTTTTATTTTTAAACTCCAGGAAGGTTTTGTTGTTGTTTGTTTGTTTTTGTTTTAAATTGTTCTTCTGTTACTTTTTTGTATATTTATTTTAATGTAAAATTCCCTCTCTCTCTCTCTCTCTCTCTCTCTCTCTGTGTGTGTGTGTGTGTGTGTGTGCGCGCGCGCGTGAGATATTTATGTCCTAGTTTTGATGCTTGCTACTTTGTGACTTTGGTACTTGATTTTACCTGATGAAAGACCTCTGATTAAAAAAACCAAAAAACCAAAAAAACCCAAAACCATGTGATAATTTAACTTACCTTGTGGGGCCTTTGTGGGGGTAATAGGAAACAATGAAGGTGATGCAGTCATTGGTGCTCTGTTGCTTAAAGCCACAGAAAAAGACACGATTTTCAGAGTACCCAGTTCTACCTGATCAGATTGTAAAGTGTCCCAGCAGCTGATCTAGCACCTACTAGCATTCCTTTTGGGGGAGAGGCATGATGTAGAGAAGATATTAATGCTGTGTTTAGATAAATTCTAGTTTCTGGCCCATGAGCAGAAGGAACAGAAAGTGATGTTCTGGCTGGAGCCTGAGAAGGAGGGATCTCCCAAATTACAGCTGGATAGATCTTAGCAGAGAGAGGTTTGGGAATTTGCCAGCAAGTTATATAGTCTCTTGAAACAGCATTCTCCCAGGTCTTCATTCAGATCTAAGTCACAGTAATTGTTGATATTCGTGGAAATTCTTCCTCATGTGCCTTTAGGGAACACAGTGGCTCTCAAGAGTGATTTGGAGTTTCCTGGAGAGAGTGTCTCCAAGGTTCAAGCTCTAGGCTGACCTATTCCATCCTCTCTGTTGGGATCTCCTTACCTCTGCAGTTCAGACTCTATTAGGAACCACCAGTTGGGAGTTGCAAGGACCTTGGTATTGAGATGTTGGTATTTCTGCAAGCCTATACATACTTCTTTCTGCTGTTTAGTATTTCTAAGAAAGAGAATGCATCATTTCACTAGGAGTTGACCAGAGAAGCATTAGAATGTAAGCTATGTGTTCTTTAATGTAGCATGCTGAGATCAGGTCTCCAGATTTTCTACATTCTGAGAGATGGAAAGAGTTTCCAGACATCAGAGCACTGTATGCATGTGTCACCTTTATAGTATCTCTAATGATGGGAGTTGCCCTGTGATTTAATACCTCCTATGGCAGATAGCTCACTGCCTTCTACAGAAAGTGATGATGAATGCTTGTGAGCCCAGGCTGGCTTACCAGTTGCTGATTTTGATGCATATTGGTTGTACCTACCTTGGGCCAATATTTTCTTACTTATTTTATATACCACGGAAATGGAAACAGTAATAAGAGTAAACACATCCTCATGAAGTTAAAATGATTGAATGAATTGTATGTAATTCCTAAAATAGTGTGTATTTTAAAATTATATGTATTTTTAACATAGTGCATAGCACATAGTTAACAGTTAGGATATATTAATTCATTTTACCACTTGTATTTTTTTCAGAGGTCAGGACTGAACTGGAGGCCTTGTACTTGCTGGAGAAGTGCTCTAACACTGAGCCAAAGTCCCAACTCCCTTATTATTCTATTATTTTATATAAATTTATATAGGATTTACTATGTATTCACCTCTTATTTTACTGATTGCCATGTGACAGATGTCTACATCCTTTATCAAACTGTATATAATCAATATTGAAACATTTTGAAGTGTAGTTTTCTAGATATATCAGAGATCACACCATGCTTGTGGCTCTGCTACTAGCTGTTCTGTATCTAGATTGTGGTATCACGTGAGGTCCATGGACTATCAGACACAGATATGATGGTATTCTATGATTAGTAGTTTTTTTAAATTGGTAAATACATTTAGGAGTTTTGATATCCTTCTCAGTGTCTCTTCTGTGTTTTATTTCCTGAGCATCCATGAAAAGGAAGGAATTATTTAGTGGCATAGAAGAAAATGATGCTTTAGTCTTCTGTTATTTATTAGTGTTTTCTGTGGGCACTGAACACATGTTTTATTGGCTCATATAAAGGAATTTTGACCCTCTGTCTTAGTTTGGGTTTTGTTTCTATAAAGAGACACCATAACCACAGCAACTCTTATAAAGGACAACATTTAATTGGGGCCTGATTACAGTCTCAGAGGTTTAGTCCATTATCATCATGGTAGGAAACATGGATTCTTGGTATTGTCATTTCTATGGTCCATCACTGGGTTTTTTATTTTGTGAATATGCACCCTTCCTCACCATCTAAAGGCAATTTAGAAGTGAATCAGATGTTGTCTTGCTGCTAATTTGTTGTAATAAAATCTGATGGCCAAAAGCTAGGGCAGGAAGGGGGGGCAAAATTTCTGGGAAAAAGAGTGACCCAAGGAGAAGGAAGCAGAAGTGGGAGGTTCAGAGAGGGACACAGACATGGATTAGAGCAGAGCAGAGTAAGGTATAGAGTTAGTCATGTGTTGGGTCATAGGCTAGATACTCAGGCTAAGTTAGATAAGCTATCTGGAGCTTATCCAACATGGAGCACCAAATCCAGATTTAGACAGAAATCCAAGATTATGGCCTGAGTTCCAGACATGGGAGCTGGACAAGAGTACTCAGGCATGGAGACATGGGTGGTGCAGACCTCAAAGAAGCCAAGAACCTGGTGGCTACAGGCAGTGCCTGTGGGAGAGTGCCTGTGAATAGCCAGCACAGTGGGCGGGTACCAGAGTCTCAGTGCACTGATGCTGCATTCTCGCTGTCTGCCAGGCCCTATGGCTGGCTGCTGCTTCCCAAAGCTGGGGCTGGTTGGCTGGGATCTAATATGAGCTGCAGAAGTACAGGAAGCAGAGGCCCAGAAATCTTGAGCAAAGACACCAGTAGAAGACTTCTGAACCAGTAATGTATGCCAGAGCGAGTAATTCTCAGAGGACAGAGAGTAGACAAACTTAGGTACAGAAATAAATAGTAAAGTTTGGAAGCAGTCAAAGAGAAATAGGTAGGAATGTTTTGTATATGTACAGTAAGAAAGGAAAGAAACTGAATGTGGACAGCTATAGAAAGAAATGTTAAGTTTAAATTATAAGGTGAAGTCTCCAAATAAAGGAAAAGGAGAGGTTAAAAAAGAGAATACTTTCCACATTAAAAATTGGAAAACACTGCAGAAGAGGACACTTTGACTCCACAAAGTTTCATTTTAGTTGTTGCTCTCATGGAACTAGTTAGAAGATGTTCAGTAATGATTGCAGTTTTCTATGCCCTCTCGAAGAAAGATCAGAATAAAGCAAGCTTAGATAAGGAGAGAACTGAGAGATGGAGTGCTAAATTGCAAGTGGTAGGAAGCGATAAAAGAAAAATGCTCTTCCTGATAGAAAAAAAGAGTTGACGGCTGCTGGAACTCAGCTTTCTGGCTGCAAGATGGCTGTCAGCTCTTTCTGCTAAGGGCTAACTACCACGGAGCAGCAACACCTGAATTCCATGAAGAGCTCTGCTGCTGCAGCGAGAGCTAACACAGCTGGCCCAGAGCTTACAATGTTCTTGTTTCTTTGCTTAGTTTTTGTTTGAATGTTTTTTGTTTTTCCCAATTAGTGGGAAGAGTTCACTATTCAAGGTCCCTTCTTGGCAATGTTTTTGTTCCTTAAGAGGGGGAATAGTTCGCCATCAATGATGCCTTCATGGGTGAACAAAACGTCAGGCAAGCTAACTCCTAGTACAAAACCAAATACCATCAATTCACAAAGTACCAAGCCAGTACTGTTTGAATTTCCAGAGGTAAGAGTCATAAGAGTTGCTTTGCATATAGAAACTGCTGAACTTATTCCAGATGATTCAAAATTAACATTGTTATTTATATAACTACAACAGGTAATTAGAAACACAGATCATCCATTACATTCAATCTCATAGAGATTTGACAGGACCATTGGCACTAGGAAATGAGGAGATAGATTAATTATTAATTGGAAATACACTAGGAACTTCAAATCTTCATAAAAGGCATCCTGTAAATAGCAGAGGTTAAAATTTTTTTTTTCTATAATCTGGTGCTAAGCCAAGAAAATTATAAATATTTTTTCCTACTTCTTCTTTGTATAACAAAGCTCCATTACCTGCTGAAAGTAACCCTAAAAGTAACCAAAGAAATGAAATATGTCAGATGGATATGGTTCATTTTGGAAAGTTTGGAAGATTCAATTAGTAATCATACAAATGATACACACTGATCAGGATTCCAATGGGCTTCTTCCTTGAGTGCCGAAAAGGCTGACTCTGTAATTACACATTTATTTAAAGTGATGGCTATCTTAGGGCCATCTTTACTGATTAAAGCTACTAATGCTCCAGAATATGTATCCAATAAAATGCAACAAACTTTCAAACATTATAACATAAAACATGTTACAAGTATACCTTACAATCCCACAGGTTAAGCAATTGTGGAAAGATCTAACCCCACACTTTAAAGGAAATGCTCACAAGATAGAAGGGGATATGGGATCTCCCAGAGATAGGTTAAATAACGCTTTTTAACATTAAAATTTTAAATGTCAATGGGTTTTAGAAAGGACTGCTGAATTAAATTACCCTCTATACTTTAAGGATGTATTAACCTCAGAAAGGAAGTCAGGAAATGTGTTGCATTGAGTATGTCTTTGTTTCAACATGAAGCAAAAACCTGTGGATTTCTTCAAAGTTAATTAAGATTAGATTTGACCAGAAAGACCTCATGAAAATCTTGGCTGCTGACATGAAAAAATAGTCCCAGAATAACAAGACAGGTGACGCAAATGCTGATCCCCTTACAGGGCAACGGCTCAGAGACTGGCGAGGACATGAATGTCTCTGCAGTAGACAAGGAATGTTTTTGGCTACCTAGTCCTTGAGACTTATTGCTATTACATGCCGTCCTTTCTTATGGTATGGGTAGAGACTTATAAAACCATGTAACAGTTTGGTTATGCAGTCCAAACAGACTTATAAAGTTAACAGATGTCTTATGTCTTCTCAAGTGTAGAACAAAAATAACCATCTTTAGCTGACTTTTGCATACTACACATTCCATACACGTATTAATGGAGAAATTTCCCGGCAACATCACCTTTAAACGTTTGTGTGTTTACAGAGCAAAAGGACCAGACGCCAATGAAGAAAAAATAAGTAGCTCAGGGGATCCAGCCTCACAGACTGCCTCAGCTGCTGTTTTCTCAAAATTTGCATCCAGGACAGTTTCAAAGAGGCTAGCCTCAGATGGCTCAGCCTCACACACTGCTTCAGCCAGGACTTCAGTTAAGCCCCACACTTTCTTACCTCATAGATACTGGACAGCAAAAGAAACAGCTCTCCCAGGACTTGGCTGATATCTCAATTTTAGAGTCCTCCAAAGATGCCATTGACCTCAGTCAGCAGGACGAAATCTTAGGAAAACATCGTCATTCCCAAGGGGTGGGTGGGTGGTATTTGGTCATTTGGTGACTTATGGATGTTTGATGTCATTTAGGGGGGTTGGAAGTAGTTATTGGTCATGATCAGGGAGGAAACAAAGTAAAGGAGTTTAGAATCAGGAATATCTCTCTCTCTCTCTCTCTCTCTCTCTCTCTCTCTCTCTTTCTTTCTCTTTTTCTCTCCTATCTAGTTAAGGCAAAAAGAGGGGAAAGGGGATGAGAAGTCAAAAGGGAGGAAAAGGGATTTGAGGACAAAAAGGGTAGATTGTTGCATCACCTTGACAAGGGAAAGAAGGTGGGTTATTTTATGTCTCTTACGACTAGAAAGCAAGAAGTCTCAAATACTTTAGATTGGTATGGGTTTTTGTATTATGGTAGAAATTAAAAAATCATATTTGTTACAACTGCTGTGTATATGATTCAACTCTGGTTTAAGGTATATGTGCATATATAACTCATTTAAAATATAATGTATGTCCCAGCCTTATGAAAGCTACTTTGGTAAACTGTGAAGGATAATTATGAAATGCAAGTTAGTAGTCAGTCACTTATAAATAAACTTGTAGTCATGCTAGGTACTAGTTTAGTTAATTGCAGAAATAAGATTTATTTAGCCTCCTGTATATGTTTGCAAAGTTAACTAGAAACAAGCAAAGTTTGTCTATTTGTATATACTTTAGATAGATAGGTGGTCCTCAAATACTTCAGAGATGTACAGAATATAGCATTTAACATGTTTTAATAAGAAGAGGCTTTTCTGACAGAGAGACATGTCAGCTCCTGACAGCACCCCATACTACTCTAAGAAGATGACAGTTGAAATAATTAATTAATAAATCCTACCATTGGGTTCATTACCGGCCTCAATGATTTACGTTCCCAAATGAAAGACACACACTCAGGCTTTATATTTTGATATGCCTTAAATAGCGTAATAGCTGGGCCACTGCCTAACCTCCACTTGGCTAATCCTGAGTTATTACTTACTAATTCTATGTCCTATCTTGGCTGCTCTGGACCCAGAAAGCTGCCCAACTGGGTCATGCTCTGGACCGCACTCTCCTGGATCCTTCACATGGCGGCCATGCATTTCTGTCCTGCACTCTTCTCAGTCCTGGCATCTCCTTCTCCTCCACACTCTCCTGGCATGGTAAATTTTCTCCTCCTCCTTCCTCCCTCTCAGTCCCAAGCCCTGAAAATTCCAATGACACGCCTCTGTCTGTCCTTCCTAGCTACTGGCTGTTGGCATTTTTACTTACCGATCAGAATCAACTGGGGGCAGGTTTCTGGAAGCTGCATGCAGACACTCCTGTAGCAATTTTGGGGACCCAAATTAACATTAGAATACCAGCAGCATTAGGCCAAACCCACTACAGATGGGCATTGAGCAAAAAGCTGCCCCTTACCACAAGCACTGACAACATGCTGTCTAAACTGTCGTCAAGCAGGGCACTGGGAATTTGATTGACCCACATTGCCAAGACAAAACAGGACATTCCTTCAAAATTCCTACTTCACAGAAAAGTCTGTCAGATTTTTCTGGGCCAGTAGGTCAAAGATGGATGCCCCAAAGGCAAAGAGGAACCTTGGGTGACTGTCCAGGCAGCCAATTGTCATTTCTATAGAGTTGGAAGCTGCTTGTTCTGTACTTCCTGTTTACTCAGGTAAAATTTATCTTTCTCAGGTCTTTGATGGGGTTGAAGAATAGATAGTTATAGTTTTTCTTATAGTTACAGTATTCTTTGTTAAAGGGTAAAGACATAAAAGCTTAAGTTAGGTTAGGAAATGCAAGTTCTGAAGGTTAGAGGGTATGCAAGCTTGATTAGTGATAGAAAGTGACTTAGATGCAGAACTTTGGACTCACCAAGATAGGACAGATAGTGGAGTACTTTCACCAAGATTGCCAAATACGAATGCACTATATGTTGTGAATGTAACTCTTCCTTGATAGTTCTCATAATTCTTTTTATTGTATATAATTTATTGATATTAGAAATAAAGCTATTTCTTGAACTAAAAAAGGGAGATGTTGGGGTTATCTTTCTTCACATTGTGTGAAGGTATGTCTGTATTTTCAGGTATTCATTCTGTACTTGCAGAGAGCTAAGTTCTGTCAGGATTCTGATATTGTCATTTCTATGGCCCATCACCAGGCTTTCTATTTTAGAAATATTCATCCTTCCTCATTTGCCTAAAGGCAATACAGAAATGTATCAGATGCTGACTCATTTCTGACTGTAATGGAAATCAGAGGACCAACAGCTAGGGCAGGAAGGAGGAAGGCAGAACTTCCAGGAAAAGAGAGAGAGAGAGAGAGAGAGAGAGAGAGAGAGAGAGAGAGAGAGA
>JADRCH010000059.1:8432467-8466108 GCA_019843965.1 Rhynchomys soricoides
AGAGAGAGAGAGAGAGAGAGAGAGAGAGAGAGAGAGAGAGAGAGAGAAGGAGAGAATGAATTAGAGAGGGACATGGAAAGGAACAGACATGGATCAGAGCAGATCAGAGAAAGGTATAGATCAAATTGTAGACCAGATAGTCGGGTTAAATTAGATGAACTAGCTGAGAGACTGTCCCAGCAAGACAACTAAGCTTTAAACTATAATAGAAGGCTTCTTGTCTTATTCCCTGGTGGTCCAAGAAAGTTCCACTGTAAGTCTCTGATACTTTAATCAACACAAAACCCATTTAAATTATACTACCTACTCAAATTTATCTTTCTCAGATCTCTGAGGACATTTATGTTTAACTGTAGCTTTGATGACAGCAAACACTCAGCTACCTGGTCTGTCTACTTCCTATGTAAAGTCCACTTGCTGAAAGGCTTCATGCTAAAAAAAAATTGAGTTTCTAAGGGCTATGAGAAACATACCAGTAAGTTATGTAGGTCAAGGAAAACTGAATAATATAAGATATGGAGGTCTAAGAAAGTAATTTAAAATTTATACAAGATTGCCCCAATTCTCGGAACCCACCTGAACACCCTAGGAAAGACTATTCTGGTGTGACTTCTCAAATTGTATCCTCAACACAACCAGACCCTGCTTTCAGATCATGGTTCTTCCCCAGTTATCCTTATATCGATAATCTACATTTCCCTGGCTCCTGTCAAAAACTCTCAGACAGACTCCAGACAAGTACTCCTGCTAACCAACAAAGTAAGTTTTCCTGCCCATAGCCTATTCCTAGGGGCATAATCTCTCCTCATTTTCCTGGTGTGGGGCTCCTCTACCCAACTACCAGGACCATAAACCTAAACATTTTAAATATACATCCGAGATGAGAAAACTTTTTTCTAAACTCCTTAACTTTACCTGTGTTCCAAATCTGTCTGTTCTAGTAGATTTTAAATCAACTACAGAGTACACCAGCAACTCCAGCATGAATACCAGCTATGTTCTCAGAATCTATATCCTAGTACTGCATCACAGACACTTCACTAGCTTCAAATAATCCCACAGAACATGGACATTTGACTGACATAGTCTGCTCTTCCTGACTCTGAGCAACAACCCAGCATTATTGGGTGCCTAATATACCTCAATGTCAGCAGGAAGCACCCAGAGAGAACAATACCTACTTACCCAAAACTTAGCAACCCAATATTAGAACAAAGTGGTGGGAATAAAGGGTTTCTAGACAGTCTGAACATGGCAAACATGGCTCTGGTAGGCTTTGCCCTTCTCCCGCATTCCCTCAATTTTACTAAAGACCATTACAATCTAAAAGCTAGTTACTAATGTCTATTTTTTATTTGGCCACTTCCTCCTCCTGAGGCTGACTACCCAGATCCAACTATCAAAGTATTGAAGACCAACAAGCAAAAGCATCCATTTGGCTCTCCTAATTCACATGCCCAATCAAACTGAACACCCCATTGTAACACAGGTGTTCCTCCTTTACCTTTATAAACTGTCATTTGCCAATGAGCCACATCTATCTCCTCTCTATCCAGAGGCAGTCCTTTGTCCCCCCACCCCCCTGGAAAAATATCCCTTCCCCCATCTTCCTTGTTCCATTATCCTTCTCCCTCATTCTCTATCTCTTGATTTTTGTCTCGTATTCCCTGCCTTTTGTCCATCTGGCACGAATAAATCTCCGTGCTAAGAACTTGGCTTTGGAGTGTCTTGTGCCAATACCGGTTCCTTCAATAAAAGAAACAGTCTCTCAGTGGTTCTTCTGGGAAATAAATAGATAGATAAATCCTCTGGTAATCGGGGCTGGAACCCTAGGGTATTATTGGGGTCCTAATGTTGAGTAACAGAGCTCAATCTACAGCTTTGCTACAAGATGTGTGTAGGTCTTTCCTGGAAACTGTAGGATTAATTTTGTCAATAGCAAAACTCAGTGCATTACTTTATACACACCAGGTACCTCATATTTCTTAAACAAAAAAGCAGGTTGTTAAAACATTCATGGGATTCTAAAGAAAGACTGGACCTGAAATACTTTCTGAACACATTGAAAAATGGGCTAGACTCCCATGGATTAGTATGATTTGAGGGATGTTGAAGGTGAGTTCCAGGTACGGAGTTGTTTCAGAGACTGCTTTGTGTTCATGAGACTATTTGGTCTGTCGAAATCTACATGGCAAGAACCTCCACAGAGTCTGTGTAGGGAAGGATCACCTTACAGATGAGTGCAGAAAAGCAACAAGATGGCTCCTGAAACACTGCTGAACATTCAGCTTATGTGATGCCAGGGGGATTCTGAAACAACTTTGATTCACCTGAGATGCCTTCAGCATCTCACAGAGTCACATGAGCCCCATTAGCAGCCCTCATGTGAAGCTGTTCTAAGCTCTCCCTTGAAACTTCCAATGTTGAGAGTCCCTTCTTACTATCAGTGATGAAAAGTTCATTGAGGAAAGCTTCTAGGGTGTTTGATGCAGAGGAGGTAGACTGGGCAGTGAACTATGCTTAGCCAGTCCACTCATACTCTGAAACATCTCAGAGAATAGGCTTCATAAGAAAGAAGAGGTTAGAGGAAAGGGGACCAGAAAAGGAGCCAGGGCCTCTAAGCCACTGTCATGACTCTTATTTTAAGTGGATTTTACCTTCTAGGACTATTGTTACACTATGTATGATGCCAGGTTGGGTGATGATTGCAAAAATCCTTCCATGATTTTATAAGGGCTGAGGAAGGATCTGTGAGCATACCTTACTGGAACAGACATTAAAGCAATGAGGGGTCACGGAAGAGGGCAAGGAGCTGCACAGACTCTGCTATTCAACAGAGAGCAAGAGAGGGGCTGCTTAAATGGGATATAAGTGAAGAAAAATCAATGGAGTATCTCCTCTGGGGACCCTCCTGTAAAAAGCAGAGGGATTAAGAGAGAGCTCCAAAAAGAAGCATTTCAGCCCTTAACACAGTCATGTGTTTCACGCTCTCTGCTGATGAGGTTTTCTCATGCCCTAGCGTAATGCAGAAGGAGTGAGGGTAGATGATGCAAGTCCCACTGAACAATACAGTCACTGTGGCCCAGATGATGTGACTATGTCCTTATTGGTCTCCCTGGACACAAGAGGTACAATTGGGGACTGGAATGGGGCTCCTCAATGAGATGTTTTCTTTCTCAGATGTCAGGGCCTTTGAGCAGAGAGAAGCCACTTTCAGACTTAACTTAAACCTGAGAACAAGAGAAGCCCCTGGAAGGGAGTGTGAGTAGAGGGAAGGCTTCTTCAGTCTCGGCTTCCTGATGAGTCCACAGGAATGTAGTTGTTTTTTCCCAAGGGCCTTGTCAGAGAAGATCACTGGGAGAGTGGCTTGGGATCTGAAAATGGTTCTTCAAGTGGTGGGCTGCTCTGGAAGTGGTGGAAGGTGCTGTTGGAAAGGCAATATGTTGATGATATTGAGAGGGATAAAGTTAATACACTGGAGATAGAATTGGTTTCTCAATGTATGTGGTTTAGCAATAACTAGTTCTGACAACCCCAAAGACATCATTATAGAAGACATGGTAGCATGCTGATGGAAGTCATGGGAAATGAGCATTGAAAGGATGTGCCAGCAAGTCAAGGAATGCCAGTAACCAACAGAAATACAGACATGGGACAGTTTTTCCCCTAGAACCTCCAGGAAGAACTACAACTGCTAATGCCTTTACATTAGTTTTATTGGACTTATTTCAGACTTTTGGTCTTTAGAAAGGTATAATAATAGATTTCTGTGGTCTTAAGGCATTCAGTGTATTAGAAATGTGTTTCAGTAACAGCAGGGAGTTGACTTGCTCTCTAGGCATCTTGTTGGGACATGAGAATTCTTCTATTTCCTGGAGGGATTGTAAGAACTTTAAACTATGGCAAAGGAGTGAGCATGTATGTGATAACAGAGAGATGTACCTGATATGAGAAGACTTTCTTCACTTCAGAACTGGATCTCCTTGCAAAAATGTTTAAAATTGGTCCTAATGAACCACTGAGATGTGTGTGTAAGCTCAGGCAGGATGATGGTCGACACATTGGATGAGCACTCAGGAAAGAGCCAAAAGGCTCAGGGAACAGAGACCTTAAATGGGACCAGTGAGATCCTTGCTCAAGTTTTCTAAAAAGCTCCAGAGGATATTCCTGTAGTGAGGAAATGGACTAAAGGCTGAAGGGAGCAGAGTCTTTGGAAGCTCAGCATTAGTGGCCTTGTGGCTTTTATTTGTCTTCCTTTGATGACTTGACAAAAAAACGAAGATAAATTTCATGAAAATATGAAACTCAATTTGAGTAGTGAGGGCTCAAACAGTTAAAGACAGATGGGGAATTGAGGATTATGTATGTGCATTATTTCTCATCTGCTAGTCTATCCCTGCAGCCCATGTCAGTGTCTCTAGTGCTTCTGTTATTTCTTCTCAACTCCTTGATCCTCAATTCCAGTCTCTCCTTATGTCCACATGATTTATCTCAATTTCCCACAAATCCTTCACCTTCTATCTTCTTTTATGTCCTCTTTCCATCTCTATCTTAGCCCATCCTTCAAGTCTACCCACCCATATCATACATCATGTAGAAGTTAATTCATAGATTCAGATCAGATGAAAGTGTTAGATGGATTTATAGATTAGAGACATTTCAATAAGACAGTAGCACTGTCAGGAGTAGATGATTAGTTCTGAAAACATGAGAGGAGGAAGATGCACCTAAGTGATGACTAGATAGATGGCTGGGAAACAGAAAACAAGATTGAGAACATTCTAGAGCAGAGACACACTCTTTCACTGACAAGATGAGCCATCACAGTGTGATCTGCCTTGACACTTAGATTTAGAGATTTGGGGTTTAGAGGTGAAAAGCCAGAATTTAATATTTACAGAGGAATTTAATATTGAGTAGTGTGGAGTTTAAAGTTTTTAAATGTTTATATTATAAAATTTTATCTTTAAGAATTTTAGAAACTTGAGGAAGATAATTGAGGGAAGCTCTTTTTCTGTCATAATGTCTCTCTCCTGTTAGTGGAGTTGTGACATGTACAGCAGGTCTGTGAGCTGCACACAACAAATACCAGACACTAGGGAATAAGAAACCACAGAGCAAGATTTCTCTTGTTTCCTCTGAATCATATAGAGCTTTATAAGAGGAATGAGCCATTTCTCCTCAAGGGTTAAGGTGCATACACAGAACAACTGTATCCAAACTTGGGGAAGAAATAAGATTCTCTGAGGGAAAATTTTCTAAGATATTCTGGGAACTCCAGCTAAAAGGAAAAAACCAGTAGCTAAGGGTAGAACTCATCAAAGGTCAGACCTAAGAGGACCTCAGTACACACAATTGTCTGTACTGAGGGAAGGTATGATCCCTTTGGGTAACAATAATTATTATCCCTTAAATTAAGGTATGAGATGAGAGTTCTGAAAATTTGTTCTAGGATTTGAAAGTAGAGGAGACCCCTATTCTCAGCTGTAGTTTTAAATGAAATATGTGGAAGGGGCTTTGAGACCTCTTCAAGTTGCTGGTCGCTTGCCTGTGAGTACCCTCCAGAAGGCAGCCTGCACATCAGGGTTCCTGAGGCTGTAGATGAGTGGGTTCAGCATAGGGTTGATGACAGTGTTGAAAATCCCAATAGCTTTATCCTTATCTGAAAGTTTGGTGGAACCGAGTCTCATGTAGTTAAACATGCCTGTGCCATAGAACATGGCAACCACAGTGAGGTGAGAGCTGCATGTGGAGAAAGCTTTCTTCCTGCCTTCGGCAGAGCGGATTCGCAGAACTGCAGCTGCCACATGGATGTAAGAGATAAAAATGAGTGCCATGGGGGTTCCTGCCATTATGAAACCCACTCCAAACAGCAGCAGCTCATTGAGCTGGGTACTGGAGCAGGACAGCTGGAAGAGCTGGGGAAGGTCACAGTAGAAGTGATTGATCACATTGGGGCCACAGAAGTTGAGTGTAGATATGGCCACAGTGTGAGTCAGTGCATTGCTGAAGGCACAAGCCCAGGACGAGGCCACCAAGATCCTCTGGATTGAATGGTTCATTTGGGTGCTATAAGTGAGGGGCCGGCAGATGGCCATGAAGCGGTCATAAGCCATGGCTGTCAACAGGAAGCAGTCTACCCCAGCCAGCAGATGGAAGAAGAAGAGCTGTGTGAGGCAGGGTCCATACGGAATTGTACGCTTGTGGGCCAAGAGCCGAACCAACATGGAGGGAATAGTGACACTGATGCACCCCACATCCATCATTGACAGATTCCCCAGGAAGAAGTACATGGGGGTGTGAAGTTTGGGTTCCACCAAGACAGCAGCCAGGATGCTCAGGTTGCCCCCTACTGTTGTCATATAAGCCAAGAGGAAGAGTGTGAAGACAACTGGCCACAGCTCTGGTGTCTCCACCAAACCCAGCAGAATGAACTCAGTAACAGAAGTTCCATTGGCTCTAGGCTTTGGCTGCATGAGTTCCTTTAAAGATTCATGCAAGAAGGAAATCAACAATACTTCTCAGTCAAGTGGAGAAATTTAAATCATAGCTATTTGAACACTTAAAAGAGGAACTTAGGTCACCCCTCCCTTCCTTTTCCTCCATCCAAATGATATAATTATACAATAATCTCAAAAGTAAAAGAGATAATTTAAAAAATGTGCAGTGTTTTTGTTGTGGTATAGCAGTTAAAGGAACTGAGAGTGCTTAACTGTCAATATGTTTGTAACATGAAACAGGTCAAGTGTCCAATACACACAATTCACTGATAAAACACATTCTGACTTCTAAAGAAAAATGCATCAGTTTTGGCTACAATGGCATAATAATATTTGCTAGAGCACAACATCTGAGTCTACTGGGAGGATGAGAACTGAGAAGGATGGCAGCATTATAGGGACCTATATTATTGGCCTCACTGTATCTGTGTATCACTCCACAAATAAATGAATGGCTGAAGTTACTGACAAATCCAAATTCTAAATAAAAATAAAAATAAACAAGAGGAAACAAAACTCCCAAATCCCAAACCATGCAGAGATGGTTAGTAAAAGTTATCAAAAGATTATTTTTATGGGGCCACTACGAATTGGGAAGAACTAGACTTTGAAAGGCTTGAAGCGCATGTGGTGCAGGTTGTGTGAAAGCCACAGGTTTCCATGCAGTTGGAATGAGTCTAGGTAGAACATGAAGCTCTAGAAATACACATGCTCACAAATTCTTTTCAATATGAACTCTACAAATCTTTTACAATTATAACAATTATTCCTTTTAAAAGTCACACCACAGCACAGAATAATAGATATTACCTTAATCTCAACCATCAAGAGAATAAGTATGTGAAAAGTCACATACAAGCACCATCCAAGATGTCTGTGGTTGATGGGATCTTGAGAGGACCATCAGTGGTGAGGACCATTGCTGATGCTGAGCCTGATCTTGCCCTCACTTGAGGAAGACTTACCATCTGCCTGCAAGTCTCTATGTTGCTTTTAACACAGTGATCAACATATCTGTAAGACCAAGAAAGTCAGAGAAACAGCTGAAGCCCCATTTGGTGACTTAAGGACAGAGGAAAGCTCATGAATACTCACCTGGTGATGGCACAGAAATCAGTGTGGTTTTGTAGAAGTGATGTGAGGGAACAAGGAAAGCACAAACTCATTCAGCTTTAGGGATGGCAACAAGGTACCATATGTATATATAGAGGGAAGGAAGACAAAGAGAGGCTGAGGCATCTCTGTCTTAAGGATTTTCCATCATAGTGGTTCCTCTTGGGACCTCCAATTAGTCCCAAGGAGTGAGAGGAAGTTTGAGAACAAACAAGGTCATGTCAAAGACACAAGCCCTAACAAACACCTCTGTCGTGAAGCAAGTAGAGCTTCACATCACAGTAGGGATCCAGAAT
The DNA here is from genome assembly GCA_019843965.1 of Rhynchomys soricoides. Lineage (NCBI taxonomy): Eukaryota > Metazoa > Chordata > Mammalia > Rodentia > Muridae > Rhynchomys > Rhynchomys soricoides. The sequence continues at coordinate 8,440,377 of JADRCH010000059.1, forward strand.
TCTTCCTATGTCTTGTTCTCACCTTCATATTGTGTACAGACATGTAGAGGAGATAGGACACAAGCTCAGTTTAACAGACAAGGGCATAAAAGACTGTTTGCGGTTACAAAGTTACACAGGGAAGTGTAGGTGGAATCAGGCCTGAACAGGGTCTTGAGGCTGAGAATATAGCTCCTTTACATGCCTACTATAAACAGGATTTGAAGACTGATCCAAGGTGATTTCTAAGTTTGTGGTTGAGGAGAGAAGCTGCTTTGGGTCTGGGAATGAAGGAGAAACCCAAGAGAGAAGGCAAGTCAGAAGAGGCCCATTTTAACCATTGCAAATCCTCAAGGATAAAATGTGTTTCCACCTAGAGCCTTGTTAGGGAGTACCAGTGGGACTGTGTCTTGAGATTTGTGTGGTGATCCTAGGAGAAGCCATGGAAGCACTGTTCTTGACAAAACAGGAAGTTGAGGGGGGCAAAGTTGTTCCCTATTGGGTTTTGGGCCACGTCTCTTGAGGTTGGTAGCCTTAGCAATAGAGATGATGAAAGAAAGAACTGGATCAACTGTGCAATACAACCTTCATACTCTTCAGCTTGTCAGTCAACTGATTATCTTTTCAAACCCCAGAGGTAAGGTGCTGCCTGTGAGATGGAGAGACTTGTTTTCCTTTCTTAGCAACTGCTTATCCTCTTTGGGCTTCAGCTTTTTTAAAAAACTTTTAATCTCTGAATGTTCATGATATCCTTTTTTAGGTTTTCTGTGAGAATTACCTTCAACAATATTCACAGAGATCCTTGTAGGGGATGACCAGTACTTTAGTAACAGTAACAATGCATAGATTTTATCACATTTGTTGTATTCATTTTCCAAGGATTTTACATTGGGTTGATCGAATGCCAATCAGTCCTTCCAAGGATTCTCTCAAGTACCTGTATTTCTTATGTTTTACAGATTAAGAAATTGAGTTTCAAAGTGATTCAGTAATTTTCTTATAGCCACTCAGGAATCAGAGTACTAGAGTTTAAATATGCATTTGTACCATTCTAAGGAACATCTAAGACTCAACATCTATGCTATAGACTTCCACTCTATTTTCTTCTATGAGACCCACCTACCACACAGTGGACATGTAGATCTACTTTTGTGTGCTGCCCTGTTTTTTGTGTGTATCTCATTTAATATTTATTTTTGGAGACTTTCATACATGAGTCCCATATTTACACCATTCCCACTGCAACTTCCCTTTCCTTAAACACCAATTGTCTCCTCCCAGTTTTTTTAAATTCATGACCTCTTCTTTTATTATCATTATACGTATATTTAAATACAACTTACAGAGCCTATTTAGTGTTGCTTATGTATATATGTATTTACAGCTGACCACCTGGGATTGGACCAATTAGGTCTCATGCCTGGGGAACATTGATTTTCTCTTTCACACAGCAGCAATCAATTTCTTGTAGCTCTTTGTCTAAGGATAGGGCCTGATAAAATTTTCCTTAACGCTGTTGGGATGTCAGTTGGTGTTTTCACTATGTAACTCTTGTTGAGACAATCATATTGTTAACATATGTACCTCCATATCACGTATAGAAGCCACTACCTCACAACAAACATCCTGGTCCCCTCTACCTCATAGTCTTTCTGATTCTCTTTCTTGAAGCTCCCTGAAGAAAATAAGCAGAGACACAGTAAAACTATCAGTGGTTATGAACCAAATGGATTTACCAGATATCTACAGAACATTTCACCCCAAAACAAGAGGAGATAACCTTCTTCTCAGCACCTCATGGTACTTTGTCCAAAATTGGACACAAAACATGTGTCAACAGAAACAAGAAGATTGAAATAATCTCATGCATTCTATCAGATCATCATGGACTAAGGCTGGACTTCAATAACATCAAAAACCACAGAAAGTCCACATATTCATGGAAACTTACCAACTCTCTATTCAATAATATCTTGGTCAGGGAAGAAATAAAGAAAGTAAAGACTACAGAATTCAATGAAAATGAAGACAGAGCATCTTCAAACTTATGGGGCACAATGAAAGCAGTGTTAAGAGGAAAATTCAGAGCACTGAGTACCTTCATAAGGGAATTGGAGAGATCCCATACTAGCAACTTAACAGCACACCTGAATGCTCTAGAACAGAAAGAAGCAAATCCACCTAAGAGGAGAAGACAGCAGGAAATAGTCAAACTCAGGGCTGAAATCAACCAATTAGAAACAAAGAGAATGATACAAAGAATCAACAAAGTCAAATTCTGGTTCTTTGAGAAAATCAACAAGACAGATAAACACTTAGCTAAACTAACTAAAGAGCACATAGACAGTATTCAAATTAACAAAATTAGAAATGAAAAGGGAGATGTAACAATAGAAACTAAGGAAACTCAAAAAAACATCAGATCTTCCTACAAAAACCTACAGCAAGCAAAACTAAAAAAATCTAGATGAAATTGATGATTTTCTAGACATATATACCATGTACCTAAATTAAATCAAGATCAGTTAGACTATCTAAACAGTGCCATAAACCCTAAGGAAATAGAAGTAGTCATTAAAAACCCCTTAACAAAAACCAGCTTAGGACCAGATGGTTTTATGGCAGAATTCGTCCAGACCTTCAAAGAAGAGCTACTACCAATACTCCTCAAACTATCATACAAAATAGAAACAGAAGGAACATTATACAATTTATTCTATGAAGTCACACACAGTCACTCTCCTACCTAAGCCCTACAAAGACCCAACAAAGACAAAGAACTTCGGCTAATTTCACTTATGAATATAGATGCAAAAGTACTCAATAAAATTCTTACAAGCTGAATCCAAGAACACATATAAACAATCATTCACCATGACCAAGTAGGCTTTATCCCAGGGATCTAGGGATGGTTCAATATAAGAAAATCCATCAACGTAATACACTATATAAACAATCTCAAGGAAAAAAGTCACATGATCATTTTATTAGATGCTGAAAATGCCTTTGACAAAATACAACACTCTCCCATGTTAAAAGTGTTAGAGAGATCATGAATTCATGGCACAAACCTAAACATAATAAAAGCAACATATAGCAAACCAACAGTCAGCATCGAATTACATGGAGAGAACCTAGCAGCAATTAGGAGAGGAGAAAGGGGAACAGGATCAGGTATGGGGGGAGAAACAGGAGAGAAACCCAAAGGACCAGGAGAATGAATGGAGATATGTAGCTCTGGGCGTGGGGATGGGAGGTGGGGGAACCCTCTAGAAAGTTTTAGAAACCTTGGAGGTAAGACTTTCATGACTCAATGGGCATGACCATAGCCAAAACAATCCCAACAATGGTGAGAGGGAACTATAAGAATTCATCCCCAGTAGGTAGACAGGGCCCCACTGAAGGGACAGGTTTACTAATCCACAGTCAAAATTTCTGAGTCAGAATTGTTCCCACCTAAAAGAACTGCAGAGAAAAAAAAGGAGAGGTGACTGGCCCAACTTGGGATCCATTTCATGGGGCAGGGGGAACCAATGCCAGACACTATTATTGATGCTATGATGTGTTTACAGATGGGAACCTGGCATGGCTGACCTTTGAGAGGCCCTACCAGCAGCTGACTGAAAGATGCTTATACTTACACCCAACCATTAGACTGAAGTCGGGAACCCCTATGGAGCAATTAGGGGAATGATTGAAGGAGCCAAAGGGGAGGTTGACACCATAGAAAGACCAGCAATTTCAACTAACCTGGACACTTGGGAGTTCCCAGAGACTAATCCATCAACCAGGCAGCATACATTGGCTGGTCTGAGGCCTTCAGCACATATATAGCAGAGGACTGCCTGGTCTGGCCTCTGTGGGCAAAGACAGACCTAATCCTCCAGAGATTTAAAGTCTCAGGAAAGGAAGATCTGTTGGGGGGAGGAGAAAGGGAGCATCCTCTCAGAAGCAAGGGGGAAGGGTAGTGAAGTGAGGTGTCATGAGTAGAATGAAAATAAATGAAATAATTAATTAAAAAATAACTCTGAGAGTTTCAAGTGTTGCAAAGAAATGAACACCAGCATTTACATAATGAGCCCATATGTAAGGAAGTCCTAATTCACAAAAACTCAGCTCAGCAAATATGCCTCTTACATGGATACAAGAAACATGTACAGGGACACAGCTGCCATATAGGAGACATGGAAAGAAGGAATAATAAATAAGAAAATCTTGTTCACTTCTTATGAGTGAATTTTAGAGTAAAGAGTTATGTTGGAATATAGCAATTGTGTCAGTTGTGAGTGTTAGTTATTATCAACCCCAGAATAGTGCCTATGATGTGCAGGGTAGGAAAAGAAGGTTTTGCATGAGAAGAAAATGACAAATATGTTTGCAATATTTGCTTAATGCAATCAGTAAGTTGGATCAAACAAATTCATATTCAGTGCATTAAATCAATATGATTTAATATTAAAAAATTAATTAAAAGGATTTTTATCCTTTTAGTCTCTGGTATTTTAAACACTGCCCTTAAAACAAAAATTGTCCACCAAACTGATTTCCACAGTGGTTGTACCAATTGCAATCCCACCAGCAATGGAGGAGTGTCCCTCTTTCTCCACATCCTCACCAGCATCTGCTGACACCTGAGTTTTGGATCTTAGCCATTCTGACTGGTGTGAGGTAGAATCTCAAGGTTGTTTTGATTTGCATTTCTCTGATGCCTAAGGAGGTTGAACATTTCTTTAGATGTTTCTCAGCCCTTCGAGTTTCCTCAGTTGAGAATTCTCTGTTAAGCTCTGTTCCCCATTTTTTGATAGAGTCATTTAGTTCTCTGGAGTCTAGCTTCTTGAGTTCTTTGTATACATTGGATATTAGCCCTCTATTGGATGTAGGATTGGTAAAGATCTTTTCCCAATCTGATGGTTGACGTTTTGTCCTATTGACTGTGTCCTTTACCTTACAGAAGCTTTGTAATTTTATGAGGTCCCATTTTTTGATTCTTGATCTTAGGATCACTGTGAGAGTGGCTTGGAATTTGAAAATAATTCTGGAAGTGGTAGATTGTGGTCACAGGAAGGCAATGTGCTGGTGATTTAGGGAGGGTTAAAATCAATACATCAGGGATAGATTTGTGTTTCCTATTCTGTGTGGTCCCAGCAGTAACCAGTTCTGACAGCCTCAAAGACATTATTGTAGAAGACAATGGACCTGTAATCTGTAGTCACATGTACCTATGCATTTCAAAGTTTACACTGGCTTGCTGGCAATTCTCAGCACTTCCTCTACCCAAAGATCCCAGGCTGCTCCAGTTCACAGGTTTCCCTCCCCTCAGCTAGTTGTCCTCCTTAGAATCCACATGGTTTTCTGCTCTTTACTTTTGTAGCTCTGGCCATATTCAGTCCTTTTCTTTTTTTCTCTGCTCTGGATTTTTCCAGATGCCTCTGGTTCTCTCTTTTATTTACCATAAAAACTTTCTCCCTAACCATGAAACAGACAGTTGAGTGGTTTTTTTTTTTTTTTTTTTTTTACTAAATCCTTGCTTATGTTATGCCAAGTTGGGAGACCCTCAAGAGACCACCAGGGACCACAACTTTGATGCAAGCACATAAGAGTCTTTATTCGAGTTCAGACTTGGGTCACAGCCCTCCCTGTGCAACAGGCAACAGGTTAGGCAAGTGATGCTCAGGAAAATTTGCAAGCTGAGGTTTTCAAGCCTTGGCATTACATAATTGGGTAAATGGGTAAAGGAATATTAACCTTCAAACTGCTAGTGTTTGTTCAGACAACTAGTAGAGACCACACATCTGAAAAGGGGGCATCTTTGACCTGGGAATGTATAACTCATTCTATTATCAAGGACCAGTTTTTCCTGTTGTTGCAAGCTGGTCACAGTTGTTATGTCTATTTTTGACTGCTGGTACTGCTCAGTGGTCTCTTTCCCAGAGCTCAAGGGTGGGGGCCTTATCACTCCAAGGACAGCAGTTTTCTGCTTCCTCCAAGGACAGGAGACATCAGCCTTTCCCAAGGTTTCCCACAGACTGTAGCTTAAAGTAGAGTTTAGAGGACAAGATGGAATCTGTCCTGCTACTCTTCACTTATACCAGCATAGACAACTTGCTGAAAATAAAATGATATAAATATCAATATCTATCTATCCATCCATCCATCCATCCATCCATCTATTTAGAGATAACTTCATTTATAAAAGAATTCAAATTAGTAAACAACACAATGTTGCATTTAATTGTTAAAGACAAAAGACATATATTTATAATACCCAGTGATAACAAATATGTAATAAGCATTCTTTCATGCTGTCAATCAAGATGCAAAATGCTGCAAAAATAATTTACAAGAAAGAAAGCCAAGATACTTATTAAAGCTTAAATATGGCTTTACATTTTTAAGCACATATGTACATGCCCCCATGTTTATACATTACTTGTAGCAACATTACCAGTGGAGTTAATTGAATATGCATAGAAATAGAAATTTCAGAATTATTAAAAATTACAAAAGCAAAAATTATAAAAAAATGGGTGAACTCAATTACAGTTAATATATAAAATGGAATATTTTATAGATTTTAAAATGGATTAGACGGGCTTGTAGCTCCCTTCTGCCTCCCCTCCCAGCCAGCAGCAGGCAGGAGAGCTAGCCCTAAGGTCATAGAGTGGGAGAGCTGACCCAGTCCCTCACTGGATGTAGGGACACATCCTACACATGGAGATCTGGCTCTGGCCTTCACCTGGGCAGCACAGTAGAGCTGAACCCAGTGGCAGAAGTGCAGGTGAGCCAGCTCTGTGGGGCTGAACTCAGAGAGCTGGCCCTGTTCCTTACAGGTTTCAGCATTGGGTAAGCTAGCCAGAGTAGTGCTAGAGAACTCTCCCTGATAGTGTAGGCACAGGAGAACTTACTCAACTTAACTACCTCCCATGCCCAGGTCTAGGACTCCTTGTTAGCCCACCCCAGCATTTACCACATCTGTGATGTGCTAGAACATGTAAAAATCCTTTTGTACTGCAGATCCAAAGCTACAGAATCTCAATGACACAAGGCAACTATAGGATATCCAAGAGGAGCCTCTGTTAGGATCCAGTATTGATAATGTTGCAGAAGCTAGAGGCCTTGAGCCAGAGAAATGACTCATTGTGATGAACATTTGCATCTAAAGATGTGTGGACAAAAGAGTAGACTGTGGGACATATTACAGCTTCCATGCCAAGACTCTTTCTATTCAATCTTACTTTCTTTTCTTTTGGGAGAGGAGGTTACAATGGCAGAGAAGAATACAAAGGGACAGGAAGATGAGTGGGACTGGGGTGCATCACAAGAAATTCACAAAGAATCAATACAAAGGTAAAAAAAGATGGGCTTGATTTAGAGAACTGTATAATGTAAAAGAGAAAAGTTAGCTGCAAACCTATGTGGTATTTTGAATATGTATGTGAGTGGATGTGTGTGTGTGTGTGTGTGTGTGTGTGTGTGTGTCATTGTTGCCCTCTAGTTTAGAAAGGTAGTGGTGACATTCTGCACTATTTAAGCCTTTACAACACAATGTATTTCATGGCTAATGACAAATTTAAATTGTGAAAGGATTTCTAGTTTGGAAGAAACTAAGCAGGGCAGAGATTTCAAAGGAAAAGGAGGCTTCCAAATTATTCAAAAACCCCCATGATCTTTGTGAGTAAACAGAGAGGTGGGGTCCCTGCAATGACTTCAGGGCTGCCAGAAACTGTTTATTGCAGGACCACACAGAATGGAAAGTCCAAATAATCCATCTCTGACATAAGTTCTATCTCTCTAAAATCTTTCAGCACCCTCTTGGCATCTTACCTAATGTTTGCATTCTTTTCCATTTCCTTTTTAATCTTTGGAGCCCATATCAGCCTCTCTAATGCTTCTGTTACTTTTTTTTCAACCACTTGATCTTTGATTCCAATCTCTCCTTATGTAACCATTGTTGGTCTGCATTTCCACACAAATCCTCTACCTACTACCTTCTTTGACATCCTCTTTTCATGTCTATCTTACTGTACACCTCCAGTCTACCCACTCATATAATATATCATGAAGAGGTTAATTCATACATTCAGATCAGATGATAGTGTTAGATAAATGGATTGGAGACATATGAATGAGACAGTAGCACTGTAGAGAATATATAATTAGTTCTAAAAGACATGAGAAGAGGAAGATGCATCTAAGCGATGGCTAGACTGATGGCTGGTAAACAGAAAATGGGATTGAGAACATTCTAGAGCAGAGACACACTCTTTCACTGACAAGATGAGCTATCACAGTGTGATCTGTGTTGACACTTAGATTTACAAATTTGGGGGCTAGAGGTGAAAAGCCAGAATTTAATATTTACAGAGGAATTTAATATTGAGTAGTGTGGAGTTTAAAGTTTTTAAATTTTAGATTATAAATTTTTATCTTTAAGAATTTTAGAAACGTGAGGAAGATAATTGAGGGAAGTTCTTTTTCCGTCATAACGTCTCTCCTGTAAGTGGAGTTGTGACATGTACAGCAGGTCTGTGAACTGCACACAGATTCCAGACACTAGCGAATACGAAACCACAGTGCAAGATTTCTCTTGTTTCCTCTGAATCATATAGAGCTTTATAAGAGGAATGAGCCATTTCTCCTCAAGCATTAAGGTGCATACACAGACCAACTGTATCCAAACTTGGGGAAGAAATAAGACTCCCGGGGGGAACATTGTCTAAGACACTCTGGGAACTCCAGCTAAAGGGAATGTACAGTAGCTAAGGGTAGAACTCATCAAAGGGCAGACCTAGGAAGACCTCCGTACACACAATTGTCTGTACACAGGTATGATCCCTTTGGGTAACAATAATTATCATCCCTTAAATTAAGCTCTGAGATGAAATGTTCTGAAAAATTGTTCTAGGATTTGAAAGTAGAGGAGACCCCTATTCTCAGCTGTAGTTTTAAATGAAATATGTGGAAGGGGCCTTGAGATCTCTTCAAGCTACTGGTCATCTGCCCATGAGTATCCTCCAGAGGGCAGCCTGCACATCAGGATTCGTGAGGTTGTAGATGAGTGGGTTCAGCATAGGGTTGATGACAGTGTTGAATATCCCAAGAGCTTTATCCTTATCAGAAAGTTTGATGGAACCGAGTCTCATGTATTTAATCATGCCTGTGCCATAGAACATGGCAACCACAGTTAGGTGAGAGCTGCATGTGGAGAAAGCTTTCTTCCTGCCTTCAGCAGAGCGGATTCGCAGAACTGCAGCTGCCACATGAATGTAAGAGGTAAAAATAAGTGCCATGGGGTTTCCTGCCATTATGAAACCCACTCCAAAGAGCAGCAGCTCATTGAGCTGGGTACTGGAGCAGGACAGCTGAAGAGCTGGGGAAGGTCACAGTAGAAGTGATTGATCACATTGGGGCCATAGAAGTGAAGTGTGGTTATGGCCACAGTGTGGGTCAGTGCATTGCTGAAGGCACAAACCCAGGACGTGGCCACCAAGATCCTCTGGACTGTGTGGCTCATTCGGGTGCTGTAGGTGAGGGTCCGGCAGATGGCCAGGAAGCAGTCATAAGCCATGGCTGTCAACAGGAAGCAGTCAACTCCAGCCAGCTGATGGAAGAAGAAAAGCTGTGTGAGGCAGGCTCCATATGGAACTGTATGCTTGTGGGACAAGAGACGACCCAACATTGATGGGACAGTGACACTGATGCAGCCAACATCCAGCATGGACAGATCCCCCAGGAAGAAGTACATGAGGGTGTGCAGTTTAGGTTCTACCAAGACTGCCAGGATGCTTAGGTTGCCCCCAAATGTGAGCACATAGGCAAAGAGGAAGATTACAAAGATGGCTGGCTGCAGCGCTGCTGCATCTACCAAACCCAGAAGAATGAACTCGGTAACTGCTGTTCCATTGTTCTGAAATTTGGACTCCATGAAATCCTGTTATAAGACATTTCAGAGCAGAAACAATCTCTCTTTACTGCAATTAATTAATAAAAGTACACTGATCCACCTTCATATACTGAGCCTGAGGGTAGGCTTCTGTATCCTGGGGATGTTTGCTCTCCTCAGCCCCAATCTTACTTACTGTCTCCAGTTCTAACTTTACCTGGAATCTTCACCTGTCAGTTGCCTGATGCTACCATTACCTCAGACATTTCTCACCACACCATGAAAGGTAGTTAATGGATAAAGAAAATGTGGAATATACATGCGATGGAAAAGTAAAACAAAGCAGAAATTGCCAACAGTAAAACTGTCTAAGTAAAACTCAAGAAAGAAGCAAACACATTGGAAACTCAGAATTGGGAGGAAATTAGCCCAGTAGGTAAACATAATTAAAGTCAGTCACATGAAGGAGACTGATTCAGGTTGAAGGTCAGCCCAGACTAGAGGACTTGGAAAAACAGGATCAAGGAACTCAGAAGACTCAACAGCAAACACCCAAGTCCACTCTTTTAGTGCAGATTTCGGATTAAGGACTAAGAACTGCTTCACAAAAACAAGCCAATCCTGTAAGTGTCTGAATAGGCAATCCTCAAAAGAAGATACACATGTGACCAATGTTGGTTACATCTTAACCTAAGACAAAAGCTTTAAAAGGCATGAAATGTCCAGCTATTCACGCAATTAAAACAGAGAATTACTCTTATAAAACTAGTTTGGCACTTTGGACATTTTCTTCTGGAGATTATTGGAGATGGAAGGTGATGAAACATGAGTTGCCTTGTGTATTCAGGAGAGACACCTGCATTGGATCAAACTTCCTAAGTTCTACTTCATATCCTACCACAGACAGAGTTCTTGTGTTGTGAATGTTGCTGAACCATCACGAAAGGAGGCTGTGGGACTAAATCAATTCTGAACCTTTCCTGATGCATAACTGTATGCTCATCACAGTACAATGACAGAGGGCAATGTTTTTTTTTTTTTTAAAGTAACAACTTAAATGAAAAAAAAAGAATTAGCATTATTGATTTATTCATGTGTGTGCACATATGTACATGCATGTGAGCCATGGCATACGTGCTATGGCATTATGTACATAGGTCAGAGAATGACTTGAGGGATTCAATTCTCTCATTCTACCATGTGGGGTCCTAGGGCTTGAACTCAGGTCACTGAATAAGGCAGCAAGTGCCTTTACCTTCTGAACCATCTTGTTGGCCCATGGAGAGCAGTCTTAATGACATATTGATAAAAAATTGTCCACTTCTTTTGCCAAGGTGTTGGCTGTTAGTATGTTTATCCATGCTTTGCAATGTCTCCAATTACAAGTTTCACTCACACCCATCCATTTTTTTTTTTCAGTTCTCCATGGGGCAGGTCTGACTCTACCACATTGATCCAGCAGAGCCTGTGGCCACCTTTCCTCTCCTAGCCAACAACTGACTCTCTAGGCAGTGGTTCTCAACCTTCCTAATGCTGCAATCCTTTAATACAGTTCTTCCTGTTGTGGTGACCTCCAAACATAAAATTATTATGTTGCTATTTCAGACATGTAATTTTGCTGCTTTCATAAATCATAATGTAAATATCTGATATGCAAGATATCTGATATGTTACTCTAAGGGGGACATGATCCACAGTTTGAGAACCACTGCTCTAGAAACTGAAGACATACCCTATCTATACAGTTAATTTGCTATGTACAACTTAGATAAAGCAGCAGCTATGGGCACACAGGGATACTTGGCAGAGTGTCAGTCAAAATCCCAAATGAAGGGTCCATAATATAGTGACTATCTATCTGCTATGTCTGTGAGTAAGGTAGGGGGAGATTCAATTTGGTAACTCTTACATTGTCTAAACCCCCTTAAACCAATGGTCACATTCACTGCGTCATCTCGTGGATCCTATCCATAGACCTTGAGGTTACTCTGTAAGTGTCATAAGAATTGGTGTATTAATGGAAGTCAGGTAACCCCAAGGCATACCAAATAACCAAAGCACACAGTGCCTCCAGCTTGCTCTCTACAATACAGTCTAACTAAAATCGCAAAGTGTTCTTCAGTTTCTTCTATCCCCAGCTGCTCAAACTGTTGTGTTTAGAATGATTTCTTATTCCTAAGTCTTTGATTCCTAACTTCTTTAATTGAATGAAAATACTCAACCCCATGGGGGTGACCCTGCACTCAACTGCTTTCCACTGATCTACTGTAGCACCCTTCTCTCTGCTGCCTTCTTGTATAACCTCTCCTCTGTAGGGCACAGCTGTGCTCCACTGTGGCTTATGGGAGGGAAGCTTTCATCTGTCTTAGCTTCCCATTCTCAATGCATAGTTTATATGCAGTAGATTTTCAAAATAAATGCAGAATGAGCTTCAGAACTAAAGCCACGAGACCAAAATTATTTCAGTTGGAAGGGACATTGGACTGGACTGAAGGGGCTGGTACAGTCTCTTGGATGAGTGGGAAGCCATGCAAAATGAGAAACTGATGTGTTTACAGGAAGTACAGGCTTGGGTAAAAGGCATAGTCTCACTGCTGTGGGATTTTTTAATCTATTTGTTCTCTTTGTTTCTTTGGGGTCTTTCTAATGACTCATTAGAAAGAATTAAAATTAGAAAGAATTTCAGGCATGTTTTTTCCCAAACAGCCTCAGGGAATTTGTCAATTAGGAGGGCAAGGCCCTCTGAATAAACAAGGTCAGACCAGAAGAATGTGCCTCACAGAGAACCCTGTGACCTCTGTTCTGTGCAGGTGGAACTAACTTGTCATTCCCAAGATTCTAGGATGAACTAGGTCTGTAGGTCCAAGAGATTTGTCTCACACAAGATTATAATGGTGACCTTGGCAGAAAAGACCCCTGCTGTTCTCATGTATCCAGCCTGAGATGCAGGCTTTCTTAATTGAGCCTTAAGGACTCTCTGATATCCCAACCAAACTCTAAGGGTCTGATGGTGAGTCTCAGTCAAGGCCTCTGATGAAGTCAAGATGGCTGGTTCCCTGAGGAATGGGTCCAGGCAGAAAGGCTGGATTCTCTGAATGTTCTCATCCTCCATTAGAGACAGTAAGCAAGAAAATTTCACCCAAGGAATCTGCCAGATGGCAGAAGGGCCCTGGAAAGCATATCCCCAACCCCAGTTCTTTGTTTCATATGATGGGTTATCTAAACAAGACTTGCCCTATTGAATCCTCTGAAATAAGAGGTCTTCCTCATTTGGTAGCAGCTCCAGTGACTTCTCAAGGAGCAAAAGGAAGCTCCCAGGAGTATTCACTTACCTGTTCCAAGTACTGAGCTGAACAAGGCTTCTCTGGAAGAGAAAGGAGCGAGGGAGGCACTGTACAGGCCCTAGTCCCAGGGAGCAAGGTGGGGTCATATATGAGGAAAGGAGTAAAATGTAGATGAGATCACCCCACCATGGGGCTCCATCCACTGTAGAGTCACTTTCTAAGGATCTTAGAAATTAGCCCTCCCAGGAAGGAAGAGTTTAGGGAGCTGCAATCCAAAAAGTAACCCAGGTCTTTAATGAACCAAATTTAATAATGTTTTGTAGATTTTGACTATTTTTTTTAAAAAAAATCCTCATACTCAATCCCCTGCTCTACCCCTCATATTAGTTCCATGAGAGCAACAAGGGAGTCTAACAATCCCATTGTCACATGAGGATTGTAAGGTCTAGTTTATTCATTTTTTCCCAGTCACTGTAGAACTAAGGATGATGCCAAAGGGCTGTCCTAGGATGTCTCTGAGATCCCTGAGCAGGGAGAACCAAGTCCCAGTTGGAATGACCTGGAGATAAGAAGGGGGCACAAGCAAAAGAGGCAAAAGGGAGATGCTGTCTTGAGACTCACATGCTTAATGAGTGCCATGCGAAGGCAGCACCTTTCCCTCAGGATGCTGTTAGCAGGGTCTTGGGGTGCCTGGAGGGATCTCATGAAGGAAAGGCAGTTGAACACCTAAGCTGATAGGAGAGTTCAACCCAGAGATGCCACTGCACACTGATTTTCCAGGGCCTTAGAAGTTGAGGATCCCAGTGATGAGATTAATGGCAGATGGGGTGGGGTCTCAGTCCAGCCCCTCAGTGTCATAATCTCAGCTAAACAGGACTTTCCCAGCACTGTGGAGGATGTGCCTTCCTTGGGCACAGGACCCTTCTTCCCTTTTCATGATTTCTAGGGCAGCTTGGTGTGGGATGAAAAACATTGATATAGCAGACAGACCCATTGTTCTCAATGAAAATGGAATAACATTTTCATATACTCAGGATTGATCTGAAAATCAAATTAAGCATATATAAAGTGCATACTAAGGGATTAACAAGCACTATGCATGATAAAATAACAAAAACTGATTGTTATTTTGCTGATGTATCCTTCTTAACCTTTATAAAAGCTCTTTAATATATCTTCAGTATTTGCCTAACTTCAGGGAAGGAAACAGGCTCAGAGGTGTTTTAGTAGTTTGCCCAGTGTTGATGGGGCAGAGCTGGGACTCAAATTTCCAAATCAAGTTTTGACAGATTTTCCTCTCTTCTTCCAACTGCTTGGAAAAACAATTTTGGCCATTTTACTTACCGTTCTGTGGTTCTGTTTCTACCTTCAAGACAGGTTTGTTGCTGCATTTCCTTTAGTCAGAGGCAAAAATGGAACAGAGGCTGAAGGAAAGGCCATCCAGAGACTTTCCCACTGTGAGATCCATTCCATCTGCAGACACCAAACTCCAACACTGTTGGTGATGCCAAGGTGTGCTTACAGACAGGAGGCTGGCATGGCCATCCTTGAAAGGTTCTGCCAGCACCTGACTGAGACAGATGCAGATACTCACAGCCAACCATTGGATGGAGCCCAGGGACCCCAATAGAAGAGTTAAGGGAAGGGCTGAAGGAGCTGGAGGGAATTTGCAACCCCATAGGAAGAACAACAGTATCAATTAACCAGACCCCTCAATGCTCCCAGGGAGTAAACCACCAACCAAAGAGTATACATGGGCCTGTCCATGGCTCCTGCTATATATGTACCAGAGGACTGCCTCATCTGGCATCAATGGGAGGGGAGGCACTTTGTCTTGTGGAGGCTTGATGCCCCAGAGAAAGGGGATGCTAGAGGGGTGAGGCTGAATGAGTGGGTGGGGGAGCACCCTCTTAGAGGCAAAGGTGAGGGGGATGACGTGGGGGGTTCATGGAGGGGAGGATAGGAAGGGGGATAACATTTGAAATGTAAAAAATAAAATAAAATGATTAATTAAAAAAAAGAAAGACTGAGGTTTGTGCCAGTTCTTTTATGTGAAGTCCTGGATGCCTCCATCTGAATGATTTTAGTCAATGGGAAGGGATGAGAGGCCACTTACTCACCATCTGATATTTGTAGTTCATCTTGTTCTCAGGTTTAGTGTCTGTCTTACTGTTAAGCAACGTGAGGAGGATCATCTGGATTGGAGGTTGAGGAGCTCAGGATACTGCCTTGTCCTTCCTTGTAGTTTACAAGGCATGGTTCAGCAGCACAGTGCTAGAACAGTTGGACAGTGGCTGAGTTTAGTGGAGGCTTTCTGTTTTGATGATTACTTCCTAATCCAGGAAGCCCTCCTTGATCTGCAGTTGACTCCTCACACTTATCCCACCTCCCATTCCTATAGAGCGGTGTCTGAATATGTCAGGGACAGGAGTGGAGTCTTTCCTACTGAGAAGATTGCTATAGTGTGTTTTACTCACTGAAGCACAATTTTAGCATCCCTCTATCCAGCGTAGATAGACAGGGCGCAGGGAATCATTGGATTCTGCTACTTTTTCAACTTTAATTTTTTAGGAAGCCAGAATTTTATAGGCCATGTAAGTCTAACTAAATCTTATCTTTTCATTTTAATTTTTCAAAAGGAAAATGAATTTCTAGTAGGAGTAACAGTAGTATTTATATACAAAATAAAATACCTTAACTAATTGTGCTATAAAATAACATGAATATTTATTTAATCAAGAAACAGCAGCTCTTAAAGTATAAAATGTCATGAGTATTGACATTATTAGAAATTGACATGTTTTATATAGTTTGGATAACAAGAGTTAACCAAAACAGATCTTTGAGTATCTCAAATCATTGTAAATAGAATTTAAGTTTCCTTGAATTGTTAAGTATTTGAGTGTTATAGGGCATTTTAGAACATATTTTAGGACATTAACATATTGATGTATCTTAACATTTTAAAGATTAATTGAAACATAGTAGTCCAATTGAACTCAGTGTGTTTTTTAGTAAGAAAATGTTTATTTACTTGTAGTCTTTATCAGTGTAAGCCATTCAAGTGTTCTCTCTCTCTCTCACTCTCTCTCTCTCTCTGAATAAATTATGCCTTATAGGTTTTGAAGCTTCTGTGGGAAGTTCAAGTAGAAATATATAATAATCAACTAGGTACTAGAGTTAGCAGGTCACTTGTCAAAATAGAGATTAAAAGTTCATGTGCAGCATTTTAAAGTATTTATTGCTTTTAAGTTGTTATTGCCATGGAGAGGTGGTAAACCTAGTTCAGCCACAGGGATCTATGGGCCATTTGTTGGGAGAGAAACAATCTGCAATTGGTCTTTAAGCATGGAGTGTCCTTGGTTAACAGCAATGAGAAATGTCTTTCAAGGAATACATGAAATCTTTGCTATGCCAAGAAGAAAAGGTCAAGTGGTGGGCTCAAGTTGGTTTCTTAAAGGTCCCCCTCCAAGGATAGATGTGAACTGAAATTTTAAACCACCCTCACCTTCCGCTAGCTCCTCCTTAGCCTATGACAGCTTTAAGCTGGTTTAAACGCTTCATTCATGAACAAGGTACAGTTAGGAATTGTGTTGATGGCTAAAGGAATCCTCATAAGTTAGTAAAGTAGGATGGTCTGGAGCAGTAGATGCCTTCAAACTTTCTTTGCTCTCATGATATTGAATGTATGAATTTGGGACACATTTGAAGTCAGGATTCTGTGGCATCTAAACTGTACTGTAAATTTGAACTATGTGCCCAACACTCTGACTTTCTAAACTGTAAAACTCATGAGAATATGGTACAAATGCACAACGGAGTACTATTTAGTCATAAAGAAGGAAAATCTTGTAGAAATGTGGATGAAACTAGAAGACATTAAATGAAATAATCACACTTTCTCTCATATAGGAAAGTTAAAAAATATTTTTAAGGTTGAATGGTGATTACTAGAGATGAGAGAGTGAGAGAGAGAGAGAGAAAGAGAGAGAGAGAGAGAGAGAGCGCAAGCAGAATCAGTGCACACTGGGAATATCACATCAAACCCCATTAATATGCTCAATTAATGCATGCTGTAAAGACTTTCTGAGTGCTATAAAAATTGTAAAATGGTAACAGGAGTACTAGTTTATAAACTCATTTGTTAAATAAATATGTGAACTTGGCTACACTCATGACATTCATCCTTGAAACATGGAGACAGTCTAAAGCATTTTCAAAACACTGGAGACTCTTCTGTCTTGGGAAGGCAGGTACTCATCCTGCCCTGGCTCCCCCTGGAATGTTTTAATTTCAGATACTACCACAGGGAGAAAATGTGAGAAGAGCAAACCCATTGGGAAGATGATGTCAGTCAAGTTGTTTGTCTCTTTGTTTCTCTGTCTTTGATAAACTTCCAGCTGTGGAGACTATTTGGCTTCCTCTCTGCCCAAGAAGTGCCTGCTCCCTTCACCAGGTGAGTGTCTTTTCAAGAGCTCTCACTGCATGCTCACAACTGGGCTTCCATACAAGTGACTTCATTCTTTGTCTTTGGAATGACATCTCACTCCTCTAAGATGGCCCTAAGAGGCTGAGGTACTTGGCTGAGAGGGGGTAAAGTGTGTATAGGTGACACTAGCTGCTAGGATAATCAGGCTCTTCCCAAAACATTTTGTTCAGTAGTTGAAGGAGAATGATAGGCATTTGAGCATTAGAGACACTGAGTTAGACATAGTGCTATGATCAAGCTCATGCAAAATAAGGCCAGTGCCTCTAATAGTGGTTAGCTTTCTAGGACCTGAGTATCTTGTTCTTCTGCTCCATTTGTCTTTGAGAAACTCCAGCTTCATCCATTTTCTATGTGAGTTTGGATCCACCTGAGTAATGATTATCTTCACTTCAATGAGCCAGATCACTATGTGACCTTGTGAGGCTCAGGAAGCACCATGTAAGTGACCATATGTGTGGGAACCATCTATGACTCTATATTAGGCTGTGGCCTTGTCATAGCATGCAGATTGGATACAATGGGAGGGTCTGGGTGTATTCTTGATTAAGACTTCAGATGTGAGAGTGTTCAGCTAGGTGTCCATTGAACTGCATAGCTATTCAGCTCTCCCAAGCACTAAGCCGTGTAACTTGCACTTTTCAAAATTTTCTATGTTATTATTACTTAGCAAAGCATGAGCCCTGTGGTACCCAATTTCCCTGGACACTGTGGAGAAATGCAATACATAATCTTAAGAGTCAGGAAACCTAAGGCTGCTTGCTATCAGTTCTAGAGATGGAAATATCATTACTGATGTGCCCTCACGGAGAGCTACTCTGGGATGTTGTCCTCATGGAGAGTCATTCTGGCATGTGTCCTCATGGAGTGTCACTGTTTTTCATGGGATTTTTACCTTTCTCTGAAAGGTCTGGATTATGTCTCATGGAGTTGCAACTCGATTTTTAATAGTCTAGGTCACAGTGCAATTTCATTACTAACACCCTTTAACTGGCCACCTGTAAGTTCTATATCTGTGGCTTCAGTCATAGATGGAAAATATGTGGAAAAATTATGTCTGTTCTCATAAGGACATCCCCTAGACAATACAAGATAACAAAAACTCACATGGCATGGATACAGGGTAAGTAAGGTATTATATGTCATTTAGAAATGACTTAGAGTGTGTGGGAGAATGTGCCTAGGCAATATGTAAATTCTATTCCATCCCATATGAGAAGCATGAGCACCCTTAGGTGTTGGTGTCTGACAAGCTGTGGAACCAATCCTCCTAAGATACTGTGGGTCGCTGTAGTTTGTTATGTGTAGTACAGGATGAGGAAGAGGACCATGACCCCTCTTTTCTGGAAGCTTCTCTTTCATGCTTCAGGATCTTTTGTACCTAAGCTGTCCAGGTCACCATCTGAAAACTGTGGTTTCCTTTGTAGACTTTTGGCCTCAGGTAAATAATCTTTCCCTCTAACCGCCAAATGTCACATTCATTCCCCTTGCTATGTCAGTGTTTGTGTGTCTCTGAGTCTGACTGATGCCATTGCTTTGTATCAGTAACTGTTGGATGCATCATGCCTTTATCTCTTGTGTTTCAGCCTTTAACTTTTTCCTCCCCTTGTGTTTTCTCTTGCATCCTGGCTGCACCTGGACATTGCAATACTGGATATTCATTACCAAGATGCCACTGTCCTTGTATCACCTTTGAACTTCATTCAGCTGTCACTGGTGGAAGAGAGATGGATCTGGGAACCTTGGGAAATGATTCCTGTGTGACTACATTTGTCCTGCTAGGTCTCACAGAGACTCCAGCTTTGCGGCCCATCCTCTTTGTCATCTTTCTTCTTGCATATGTAGCTACTCTTGGTGGCAATTTCAGCATCCTGGCTGCTATAGTTTTAGAACCCAAACTCCACACTCCCATGTATTTCTTCTTGGGGAACTTGTCTATGCTGGATGTTGGATGCATTAGTGTCACTGTTCCTGCCATGTTGAAACATTTCCTATCCAATGACAGACACATTCCCTATGGGGCCTGCCTCTCACAGCTTTTCTTCTTCCACCTCCTGGCTGGGGCAGACTGCTTCCTTCTGACTGTCATGGCCTATGACCGCTATCTGGCCATCTGCCACCCCCTCACCTATAACACCCATATGAGTTGGAGGATTCAGACGGTCTCAGTGTGCCTGTCATGTGTGTTTTCCTTTAGCAATGCATTGACGCAAACTGTTGCCTTGTCTACTCTTAAATTCTGTGGCCCCAACACAATCAACCACTTCTACTGTGACCTCCCTCAGCTCTTCCAACTCTCCTGTTCCAGCATCCAGCTCAATGAGCAGCTGCTCTTTGCAGCAGCAGCTTTCATGGGTGTGGTCCCCTTGGTCCTCATCACTGTGTCGTATGGCCATGTGGCAGCTGCAGTTCTTCGCATCCGATCTGCTGAGGGCAGGAAGAAGGCTTTCTCCACATGCAGCTCTCACCTCACTGTGGTAGGCATCTTCTATGGGACAGGGGTCTTCAGCTACATGCGGCTGGGGTCAGTGGAATCCTCAGACAAGGACAAAGGCATTGGCATCCTCAACACTGTCATCAGTCCCATGCTGAACCCGCTTATCTATAGCCTT
This sequence comes from Rhynchomys soricoides, assembly GCA_019843965.1. Taxonomy (NCBI): domain Eukaryota; kingdom Metazoa; phylum Chordata; class Mammalia; order Rodentia; family Muridae; genus Rhynchomys; species Rhynchomys soricoides. The sequence goes on from JADRCH010000059.1 coordinate 8,460,621, forward strand.
AGAAACCCTGATGTGCAGGGTGCCCTACGGAAGGTGCTCACAGGGAGGTAGCCTCCAAATGCCAGTCTTTTCATCTGGCTTTAACCATTGTCAGAGCTCCTCTCACTGCTTCTAAGTGATACTGTGATTAACACAACTGGAGTATGTGTATGACAAAATGGGGTACATCCTTGATTAGGAAGGGGAGTTCCCTAAAATAGTAATAACTATCACTTGCATCATCACTGCCACATACAAGGTACTAAGTGACTAGTGTCATTACTTCCGTTAATTCTCCTAATCGTATAAGGTAGGTGTAGTTTACAAATTGTAGATTGGAAAACTTAACGTCAGAGAGGTTGAGTAACTTTCTCAAAGCCACAGAGCTAGTGAGAGTCAGAGTAAGGATTTGATCCTAGAGACAAGCTACACATGTAACCATTGCTTCTTAGGAGTAATACATTATTGTAAGGAGGAGGGACACCCTAAATTAAAGAGGTGATAGTAAATAGGAAACAATAAAGAGAATGAAAAGAAATGTCAGTGTGATAAAAAACCATATCCACAATTAAAACAGAATTAAGAGATTTTCATTTCTTTGCCGAATCTGATTTGTTCAAAAGAAGCTAGTGTTTATTGAGGGTTTTCAATATATCAGTTTATGAAATAAACAAAGAAAAGGACAACAGATTTTAAAACATAACTGATAAAGAACAGGCATTGTTTAGAAAAATCATAGAAATAAGGCAGAATGTTTCCCCATTGGACCGCCTTCAGCTAAGGACAAATGGTTGTGGAAGGGTGCTCACTGAAGCATCCGGGAAAGCAGGGTGTTTGAGCCTGTCTGGACTCACTAATAGGCTTTTAATTAGAAAAGAGGTTTGTCACATCTTATCTAATTAAAAGTCTATTAATAAGAAATTCTCATGGATTGAAAAGAAAGTTTTGGTAGCTATGACTGGAACAGGAAACTGACTGTTCCCTTCATGTCACCTTAAGGAGGAAGATGCTTCAACTGAAAACTTTAGACTGCTGTTTCTACAACACAATAAAGTATGTGCCTATTAAAAAGTTAGACTTTCCATATAAGTGTGAGAACTGAAGTTCAGATCCTCAGCACCCACAGGAATAGCAATAGATGTGGTGGCCATCTGTAATCCAAGCTATCAGAAGGCAAAGACATGGTATCCTCCAAGCAAGCTTGGACAGGATTCTGATGTAGTGAGGGACTCTACCTAAGCAAATTAAATAGAAAGTGATTGATAAAGACATCAAATGTCAGCTTTGAACCTCCATATGCGGGTGCATACACATGTACACCCATGCGCATGTGAGCATGCATACATACACACTCACACAAATATATGATAAATAAATAAATGAGGAAATACAGAAAGAATAAAACAGAAGTCACCCTTAGGCTCACCATTTACAGATAATCACATGGACAGTTAACATATAATTATTAAAATGCTTTTGAGCATGATATATTTGTAAAGAACAGAATTGTTTTATACCTAAAATTATAATTTTGCCAACATAGGTGAACTCAATAATACAGGTGACTCTCTTTCCATGATGCTAATGTAGATCACTGCTATTATTTTTGTGGCTGCATAGTATTTCCTTCAGTAGATGAGGTGAAATGTATTTAATTATATACTATTAGGTGATTACATTGAATCTGATTGTTCTAATAATCTGGGATGCTTGGTATGCTGGGATTTGCTTCCTGTGTGTTCATCTGTGCATTCTCTTCCAATTGCTAAATTCAAAAACCCGAGATGAAGGTCCTTGGATCAAAGGATATGAACTCCAAGAAGATAGAAATCCATGAAGCAGGGCCCTGGGTCAAAGGATATAAACTCTAGAACACTTAAAAACATTTGGCTAGAGACAGAAACTCTTTGATTACTTCTGTTCCTACAAGATTCCCTTTCTTTTGGATGGTTTGCTGAATAGGGGTCTCACTACACATCCCTGGTTGGCCAGGAACTTGCTACGTGTCCCAGACTGCTGCAAAGTTGTGGTGAGCCCCCTGACTCCCACTCCGGAATGCTGAGATTGTAGGAGTTCACTACATCTGACATTCTTTGGGTTTTATACATAAGACTCTGAGGACTCACCCTACTTAAATGTTAGTTTTTTTTTTTTTAATCCTGAATGTGGTAAGAGATTAAAGTGAACTCAGAGCTATGAAACTGTCTTAAACTATTCTGTGATTTGAATACTTGTTTCCCTCAGTCTCAGGATTGCAATGTTTGGTCTCCACATGGTGGTGCTATTTGGGAACTTTTGAAGTGGGACTAGTTTGAAGGTGTAGATCATTTACATTGGGTCTTTGAGAGAACATCATCCCTGACTTGTTCCCATTTCACTATCTTTACGTCCTGTCCACCGAGATATGAAGTGCTCCTCGACTTCCTTGCCATGATGGACTGAAGACTTCTGAAACTGTAAGATAGAATAATCTTTCCTCCCTCCAAAAACAACAAACAAACAAACAAACAAACAATCCAACACAACATTTGGCTAGATTGACACTCAGAAATGATTGAACAAGCAGGTATTTCTAATTATTGACTATTTCTATCCATTTAAATGTTAAATATTATAACCCCTTTGCTCCATTGATTGAAATTAATCACTAGTAAAATTGAATATGGTGTTTTAAGAATAGTATTAGAAGTTATTGTCATGCAGGTCTTTCACTTGTTTGGCTAGAGCTACCCCACGATATTTTATATTATTTGTGGCTATTGTGAAAGGAGTCATTTCCATAATTTCTTTCTCAGCCTGTTTATCATTTATAAAAAGGAAGGCTACTGATTATTTGAGTTAATTTTATATCTGGCCACTTTGCTGAAATTGTTTATCAGCTGGAGACATTCTCTCATAGAATTTTTTTGGTTGCTTATGTATACTATCATATCATCTGTAAATAATGATAGCTTTATTTTTTCTTTGCCAATTTGTATCCCCTTGATCTCTTTTGTTATCTTATTGTTCTAGGTAGCACTTTGAGTACTATATTGAATAGATATGGGGAGAGTGGGCATCTTGTCTTGTCCTCCGATTTTAGTGGGATTGCTTCAAGTATGTCTCCATTTAATTAGATATTGGCTGTTGATTTGCTGTAAATTGCTTTTTATTATGTTTAGGCATGGGCCTTGAATTCCTGATCTCTCCAGTACTTTTAACATGACAGGGTACTGTATTTTGTCAGATGCTTTTTCTGCATCTAAGGAGATGATCATATGATTTTTTTTGAGTTTGTTTATATAGTGGATTAAGTTAATGAATTTTTGTATATTGAACCAACTTTGCATCCCTGGGAAGAAGCCTACTTGATCATGATGACTGATGGTTTTGATGTGTTCTTGGATTCAGTTTGCAAGAATTTTATTGAGTATTTTTGCATCAATATTGATGAGTGAAATTGGCCTGAAGTTATCTTTTTTTGTTGGGTCTTTGTGCGGTTTAGATATTGGAGTGACTGTGGCTTCATAGAATGAATTGGGTAGTGTTCCTTCTGTTTCTATTTTGTGTACTGGTTTTAGGAGTATTGGAATTAGCTCTTCTCTGAAGGTCTGGTAGAATTCTGCACTAAAACCATCCTGCCCTGGGTTTGTTTGTTTGTTTGTTTGTTTGTTTTGGGGAGGTTTTTAATGTCTTTCTTGCGTGATATGGGCCTGTTTAGATAGTTTACCTGCTCTTGCTTTAACTTTGGTATGTGGTATCTCTCTAGAAAACCATCCATTCATCCATTTCATCTAGATTTTCCAGTTTTCTTGAGTATATAGGCTTTTATAGTAGCATTTGATGATTTTTTGAATTTCCTCTGTTTCTGTCGTTATGTCTCCCTTTTCATTTCTGACATATTGTTAAGAGGATATTTAACAGTTTTATTGAAGATAAGAGGACTGTGTGCTAGAGTGTTGCTGGGCAAACACCAGCCATAGTGGATTATGGTTAAATGCTTAAGAATGAAACAATTTTCCACAGATCAAGAACAAGGCCATAAAATTGCAACAGTAGTAAGAGAGATGTTTGATTTTCTATATAGAGATATGTGCTGATTAAGAAAAGCAGCCACTGAAGTGTTTACTAAGGGGAATAGGATCAGTATAACATGTGAGCATTGGCTCCCATCCCTGTTACCACTCTGTCATTTCCCTTGCCAACAGGTGATCTTGATAAAATGCTGATTCACTGGGTTGTTTAAAATGTCTACCCACTGTTCCTGCCCTCAAGAAAGTCATAAAGAAAATTTTAATGGAATGGTTTAAATGCAACAATAGTATTTATAGTTCATTATAAAACCTAGGGATTAAACATTGAATCTAAGGAAAATTTAAGCACTGAGAAGCCAGCACTATCTGGCAATAGTAAATGCAAGGTTTAAATCTATCTGTCTGTCTATCTATCTATCTATCTATCTATCTATCTATCTATCTATCTATCTATCATTTATCTCTGTATATTTATCTGTCATATACCTAGTCACATCTGTACATATCATCTACTTATCTGTTCACTTCATTTATTCATTCACCTCACTAAGGTTTACTAGTATCCCAAATGTTAAGTACTATTCTGTGTAAGGAATACAGAAAGAAAACAGTCATTAGAGCCATATACTTCTTCCTTGGAGGCTGGTATGGGATCTGTAAACACGGTGGTGTAACATATACACAAATGATACTGGATATAGTAGCAACAATTTCAAGCATTCAAGTAGTAGTTGTTGTGAAGAGTAGCTTCTTTAATGAGGTGTGAAACCTTCATTTATTTGTGGATAAGGATAAGGTTTAGAATGCTGTTAGGAGCTACTCTGTATTGGTAAAGTAGCAGGCAATAGGTTCTCCTCTAAGACTGATAACTTCGTTAGCTTTGGGTAGTTGGGTAGGTCTCAAGTACCAGTAAAGGTTTCCTTTCTATTGATGAGACTTTAGATAGCTGTTGGTTACTGCCAAGATATGAACAAATACCAGTATTGCATCATTAGGATATCTTACCATCCTTGTCATTATTATGGTTCATAGGTATTGTGATTGTGTAAAACCATTGGTTCTCTCCTTCCTTTGAAATCTGGTGCTATGAAAGTTCATTTTTTTGGGGTGGGAATTCAAAATGGAATCATGAATTTGTACAGCAAACTGGCAGGTGAGTTTTATGTGTGTGTGTGTTGTTCCTTCATGTACACATGTGTGCTCATGCGAGTAAGTGCATATATAGACACTGGAAGTTAATGGTTAATGTCAGGTGTCTTCCCTGACTGTTCTCTATTTTATTGATGCAGGATCTCTCACTGAACCTGGGACTCCCTGATTTGGCTAGCCAATGTACTCTGGGAACCCCTGTCTCTGCCTCCTGAACACTGACATTCAGGCAGGCTACCATATCATTTTAGTTTTTACTTAAATGCTGGGGATTCAAATTCAGGTTCTTCTTCTTCTTCTTCTTCTTCTTCTTCTTCTTCTTCTTCTTCTTCTTCTTCTTCTTCTTC
>JADRCH010000059.1:8473850-8527383 GCA_019843965.1 Rhynchomys soricoides
CCTGCTTCACATCACGTTCTTCACCCTGCTTCACATCACGTTCTTCAGAGCAACATTGTTAGAACCTTTCTTTCCCAGCCACACTCACTTTCTAACCAATGAGCGAGACCAACACACCTGCCAGTGTGAGAACATGCAAGAGCTCAGGTGCATTCTCACAACCCCTCTATCAAAGAACGACACATTTTCATCTTATGAGAAGCAGCATTAAGAATTAGTAGTATTTATTTTTAATGAAGAAAAGGAATCTGAGGCTATTTCCCAATCAAATGGGTTTCAATCAAACTGTATCCACCATACTCTCTAAGCCAAGTGTCTAATGGGTTCTGCACTTGGCTTAAATCCTTTACACCCATACTTAAAAATATTTTTATTAAGTCTTTTAAAATTTCATACAATGTATTTTGGTCATATTCACCCCCTGTCCCATCACTCACTCTCTTCCTTAACCTCCCTATCCACGCAACTTTGAGTGTTCTTGTTTTATTTTATCCTCATCAAGAGCAGTTTGTGTCGCTGAACCAGACTTGGGATGGCCCTGGAGTACTCTGGACCTACCACGTCAGTCCCACCAGTGATAAAACAGAGCTAACACTGTCTCTTTCAGAAAATATCAACTGCCAATAGTGACTCCTCAGCTAGTGGGGAGATTTGTGCCCATACCACCTCCATATCCAGGCTGGGTTTTTGAATAACTTGAGCTTATACAGGTCTTGTTCATGAGGCCACAACCATTGTTAGTTCATATGTGCAGATGTCCTACTGTGTGTGGAAAACTCCCCACTGGTGCAATAGTGTCACAAAAGTTGTGAGATAGCCAACTGTTTTCCAATTAAATATAATGCAAGATATATAAGTTGGAACATATTCCTAGTATTAAGTAGGGTGAAAACCTGGTTAGATAGGTCATAGAACATAGGAGAGAACCTAATACTCTTATTCTGTTAAATGGACATAGTGCTAGGAGGTAGAGAGATGGCTTAGTGGTTAAGAAGAACACTTGCTGTTCTGTAGAGGATTCAGGTTCTATTCCCAGCACCCACACAGTGATCAATAACTATCCCTAATTCTAGCTCCAGAGGACCTGAAACCCCCTATGGCCTCCATGGGTACTATATACATGTGGCACACAGATATAAATGTAGGTAGAACACCCTTACACATAGAAATGAATAATTTTTTAAGTAGACATAGTATTAAGTGACTTCTAATAATTTATTGCTCTAACAAAAAATTATTGCATGTCTTAACCCTCATTTGGGAAGCTTCTTTTTGCAGTAGATGGCAAATAATCTGCCTGCAGTTTTGTATTCTTGCAGATATCTGTCTTCACAGCCTGTCTTGAGCTGTCTCATCAGGGCTTTTGCAATATCCCCTGAGACCTGTGCAACCTAGCACTAGTTCACTGTTGTAGTTCACTGTTGGAGAGAGCAAAAAAAGCCATAATAAGTACAGAAATTATTAACATACCATCTGGCTGTGCTATATTCCCTGTCTTATTTTATACTCCAAAGGTTATTGGTTTCTTTCTATCATTTAAAATCTAGACCTTTGTATGATGTGCAAGATCTCCTTTCTTCGATGACACTCCACTCATCTTTGTCTCTCAACCATAATCTCCCAGAAGTGACTCTTGTGATCCCTTTGCTTGTAGGATGTCTCATATAGAAAGATACCAGGTTAAAAATTTCTGTATTTATTGTAGACCTTTTGCTCTCTTCAAGAAAATGATATGGTTCTGAACATAAGAATCTAAATACTACATCATAGTGTATCATCCAAACATACAGAAGAATGCTGGGAGATAGTTGAAATTCATGCAGTTTGTAGCTTAACTGACATTGGGAAGTATGACTTATGAAAAGAAATTTGATTTTTTTTTTTTTTACCTAGGATGTCTGTGAAACCAAATCAACTTGACGTTTTCAAAGTACCTTAATGGGCCCAATATCAGGAAAAAATAAGGACCTAAATGGATTAAAATTTGTATTACGTTTTTAAATTTATATGTATGTGGAGTTAGAAGATAACTTGTGAAAGTTGGCTCTTTCCTTCTACAGTGTGGACTCCATGGATAGAACTCAGGTCTCCAGGCTGGAAGAAAACGATTTTACTAACTGAGCTGTCTTTAAAAATTGTTTATAAAATTTCATATGTGTGTCTGTGTTTACTTTCCTTTCCCCCCTTTCCTCCATCCAATCCAATCCCTTCTGTGTTATCCCCTTTCCCTGCTCCCTCACTTTATGACTTACTTTTCTTTAACTATTATTGTTACACACATACACGTTTATGAATAAGTTATAAATACAACCTTCTGAGTCCATTTAGTGTTGCAAATATGCATATTTTTAGGGTTGACCAGTTGGTATTGGATAATCACCTAGAAGCTAATTCCTGGGAAAAACTGACTCTCTCTCTCTCAGCAGGCATTAATTGCCTGTAGCTCCTCATTTAGGCTTGGGGCCTTGTGAGATTTCTTCTATCTGTGTTGGTATGTCAACTGGTGATATGCAGGTCTTATTTAGATGACCATATTGTTGCAAGCTCACAGGTGTAGCTTTCCTGTCATAGAGAAGACATAATTTCACAGCAGATGTGTTCCAACTAGGCCAACTTGAAGGTCCCCAAAGGGAATTTCTTAGAAAGAAAATGTCTTTTGAAGCAATAAAAGTAACTATTGAATTAGGCATAATAGGGACAAGATCCTTGACTTTGGGCATAGATAAATTTAAAAAATATTTTAAATGTATTATTTGAGAATTTTCATACATGTATGTATTTTGATGATATCCACTACTTGTGACTCCCCAGCACTTCCTTCTGCCACATTTCACATTTGATGATATACACTAACTCTCCAGTCTTCTGATATTCTATCATTCTACACACAAACACACACATGCGTGCACACACACACCTTCCTAATTAAATTAGTTCTTCCTGTATGTTCATAGGTATATAGGATCATACCTTGCAAGATGGCAATCTACTAAGGGATCACAGGCCTGAAGAAACTAACTCTACCTAACCAAGCTTTAACTACCTCAGCTAGGGATGGAACTTCATAAGTCCCTCTGTAACCCATGCTGGAATTTTGAGTCTCTTCTGTTTATGCAGATCTTGTATAGGCAACCAGAGCTGCTGTGAGTTCATGAGTACAGTAACCCTGTAATGTCCAGAAGATACTATTTTGCAGTAGTCTTCTTCAGCCTTAGGCTCTTACAATCTTACCACCTCTTCTGAGAGCTACACTAATCTATGGGTTTAAAGATCAGTGTTGAGAAGGCAGTTTGATACCAAGTAACAAAATATTAATAGTAGGTTTTCCCCAACAATGAGTTTTTTGCTAGAGCTACAGTACCAGATATGAATTTCAATCTATCAAATAGGCCTTGAATAAATCAGAAAGTGTTTGGTGACCTCTATAACTTCTGTAATATGAAGGTCATAACTTTTTTACTAATGGCTATACCTTTCTAGGCCAGTTGCTATTGCAGCTTGCAGGATTTGTAGCTACGACCTGTTTATGACTTTTCTGTTCAATCACCATGTATAGCATGCATAATAATGACAGATGATCACACTAGTGAGGTGGCATAATAATGGTGAAAAAGTACACTAATCATAAATTATCCTAATAGTAAGGCCAGAGAGTAATGATAGACAGTTACATTAATAAGATAGGGTAGTAATTATGAATAGTCATAGTAGTAAGGTGGGAATATTAAGAATATTAAGAATGATCATAATAGTGAAATGGAATAATGATGATTATTATAGGAAGGCATTATAATAATAAGTTGTTTTAATAGTGAGCTGTATAATAATAAATGAATGGTCTTAATACTGTTTTAGGCTCATGATAATAAATGATTGATAGCAATATAGAAATAGGATAATAATAATGAATAATCATAAGTTATGATAAATTGTTTTTGTCTTTCTTTAATTATCATTCTAATATGGTTTTAAAATTTGATATACTAATAAGACATAGGTATTTCAAGTAAATAATTTGAGTAAAATATATATTTTGTCTACAAAAAGAGTTTTACATATTGACTTGAGAAGATTATAGGGCACATTGCTAAATTTAGAAAGTGACAGAAATTTAACACAAATACAACTGAAAAATATCCTGGGAACACTCCCCTAAGTCCAACATTTGCTTCTGAGTCCACCATCACTGTCTCGTTCCCTGAATCTAGTAGACTACCGAAGAACCAAAAATTAACAGTAATACTATTGAGAGCTTCAGAAATGCAAAAGGCAGTGAATAAGAATGGAGAAATCTTTCAAGAAGACATACAGAGACCCTAATTCCAACCCAGCCTCCTTAGTCTATCATAAGAATCTTAGGCTTATTATTTACCTACTTCATGATAAGTGATCCACACATGGTGCAATGCAAGGAAGAAGAAATGTATGACTACTGGAAATTAAATAGTCAGGAAACAATATTAAGAACTGTTCACATACAGTGGATCTCTGAGGGTAGAGTCCAGTTTTGGGGAATAGTCAACTTGACAGATGTTCAGATTTGAAAAACATATAGTGACCAGGCAGAGATGTGGAGGCCTTGGAGGTAGCAGCAACTGTAACAAGTAAGTGAGCTTAAGAAGGTGTTGGAATGTCAGTTAGAAGCTGCCAAGCTTTGTTCTCAGACTTTCTGTTTACAAGATTGGAGTGAAATAAAGCTACCAGGATCCCACAGAGTTCAGACCTTTATTTGGTACTTGCATATGCTCATCCATTTTAGAATAGAAATATAAGGGAAGGTCATTGTGGATGTAGCATCTTCCATGTGGCAGAGAGTTAGTTGGGAGACTCAGGTTCTTGATGCCCTAACTCAGCACTGGATGAGGAGTTGGGAGAAGTGGGTGATGGCTGAGCACTGTTTCTTGCTGCTCATATGACACCGAACAGGTCAGTTCTATGGCTTTAGTTTTCTCAAGTATGAAGTAGGATTCATAATGAGTCCTTCAAGTGATCATATAGAGGATTCAATGATGAGTGGTCTAATCATTATTGAATTGATGTTTGGGGTGGCATAGATGTGAAGAAGGTTCCATTGGCTTTTGAGTTGAGAGAGTAACTTTCTTTCTCTCTCTCTCTCTCTCTTTTTTTGGAATCTATGATCTCTTTCTCTAATGAGGATCAGGGCAGGGCCTTACCCATGAAACTTCACTCCCCTACACTCCAGATACCCACTTCAGCCCTCACAGATAGTGTTATGGGCTCTGTATTGACTGAACTGAAGGTTTAGGTCTATAGAAACTTGCCATTCATCTGACATACACACAGGAGGGAGAATGGCTAATCTCCTGAGTCTCCAGCTCTAGCCTATTGTGATCTATTAGACAAGTAGAGACTAATTGAAAAGCTTCACTAACTTCTCTGCAGGGCCTCAAGAGGCATCCACTCAGCATTGGTCCCCACAGAGATAGACAGAGCAAGGACTGGGGATTGAAGCCCTGAAAGTTTGCAAGCAGAGTCCTCTAATTAGTTCCCAGGTGAGGGTTCAAGATATGGACCAGGGGCTGAAGGAAGGGGAGTTGTGAAGTCTTCTGCATCTCTGCTAATAAGGCCAGAGGGAAGAAACTCCCAGACAAGATTTACTTTCTTTTTGGTTGTTAAGCTTCAGGAAACTAGCTCCTCAGAGAGCAGAGAAGCCAATTAGCCACAGGTAGTTATGGTAGTCATTAGCAAGACTCATTAGCCACACATTGGGTGTAGGGGAGAGGTGCCTGTTCTATGCATGTAAGAAAATGTAACAAGAAACCCTATTTTGTATTAATGTGTTAATCAAGTTCAGTAAAATATTTAAGAAATGAAGCCACCAGGGCTTAGGCCAACTTCCTTACTGTCATAAGGCACCATACTTCTTCCTTTTTTGGGGGGCAAGGTCTGGTTATTGGGGTCTCCTTAATTCACACACACAAATGTTTCTGTCTGTATGTCTTCTTGTAATCGCAGTCTGTATTTTCTGTATTTGTCATCCAATAGCTGTATCATGATTTGCTTACACAGCCATACCTCAACCCTACCTGTAGTTTGAGAGGGTCTTGGCACAGGGATGATCTACATGAGAGCGAGAGCATGTGCTGTTTCACTTTCTGAACTTGGATTATTTTACTTAATAGATATTTTCCATTTTTTTCTCTGAAAATATTTCAATTATTTATGAACTTGACAAGTTATTAACTGGACACATTGTAGCACTTTTCTATCAACTTGGTGTGAGAAGAATGCTTTCCTATTCCCAGATAAAACTTTGAAATTGTCAGTTAGAATCTACAACACAGTGTGAACCAATATTTCCCTTGCTGCTTTAGTTTATACTTCTTAATGAGTAAGACTAAGAGACTATTCATATTGTAACACTAATAGCAACACTGTATCACAGGCAATGAACATATTTTCTTCTGGTCTGTTTAATGATAATGGTCCTTTAAAAATGATGTGTTTTGTGTGTGTGTGTGTGTGTGTGTGCGCGTGTGTGCATGATGTGCATATGTGTGTGCACATGTGGAGGTCAGGGGACAACTTTGTAGAGTTGGTTCTCTCCTTCCATCTTTACTCTGTTCTGATGATCAAACTCAGGTCACCAGGCTCACACAGCTAGTACCTCTATGTGCTGAGCCATCTTACCTGCCTACTAGTGTTTTTTTGTAAGGAATTTTCTATGTATCTAAACATGAAAACATTCATATTATGACTTCTGCCTTTGCTGTCACACTTGAAAGTATCTTCCTTATTTCTCTCTCTCTCTCTCTCTCTCTCTCTCTCTCTCTCTCTCTCTCTCTCTCTCTCTTTTGGTTTTTCGAGACAGGGTTTCTCTGTATAGCCCTGGCTGTCCTGGAACTCATTCTGTAGACCAGGCTGGCTTTGAACTCAGAAATTTGCCTGTCTTTGCCTCCCAAGTGCTGGGATTAAAGGCGTGGGCCACCACTGCCCGGCCTTATTTCAAATTTGTAAAATTAACCAATAGTTTCACTCCTCCTTTCATGACTTTTTAGTATAATCTATGGCTTCAGAGCATACCTAATGATTGGAGCTCACCCTTCACCAAACAAGTGTGTGCACACATGCCTGCTTCTGAGCTCCATGTTCTGGGCCACAATCCACCACTTTACATGACTACCCACATCGCATCCTGGAAAGTCCCATCTTGTCTTTCATCCCTCAAATGTTCTCACACTTTTTTCTCCACTTTAGCTATGACTTCATTTGGCCAACTGGAATTTTCTCCCATTGCAATTTTAGTTAGAACTGTGCTAAATTTATAGAATAACTTGGAGTGGGTGTGGGTGGGTGGATTAACAGTGTACTAATATTGATCTTCCTTGATTAGGGACATGGGATAGACTATATATTCAAGTGTCACTTCTAGAGAATTATTATAGTCTTTTCAAACTTTTTAAAATCTAATATTTTTATACAATATTCTTTGACTATATTCTTTCTCTTCCTCCAACTCCTTCTAGCTCCTACCCTTCTCCCTACCCACCCAACTCAATGTTTCTCTCTTTTTTTCAAAAAAAGGAAAAACAACAAAACAATGAAAAACAAACAAACAGACAACATCAAAACAGACAAACTGAAAAAAGAATAAAAGAAAATCAATAAGTTTAAAATACCAAAATAAAAGCTAAAGTGTACACACATACACACACACACACACACACACACACACGCACAATCACTTAGTATATTTTGTGTTGACCAGCTACTCGTGGGCATGGGGCCTAACTTGGAGTGTGGTTGCTACGTTCTGTGATACACTATTGGAGAAAACTGTTTTCTTTTCCCTTTTCAGCAGGTATTAATTGCAAATAACTTCTTGGGGTTAGGAGTTTGTGTCTACTTCCCCTCTCAGTACCTGGGACCTCATCTGGATTGAACCTGTAGATGTCCTATAGCATGCTGTCAAAGTCTATGTGAGTTCATATATGTATGAACTCACATACATTGTATGTAATTGTAACTGGAAGACTTTCCAGTCCAGAAACTGGACACTTTCTTTGGAGCCACCCATTACCTCTTGCTCTTAAAATCTTTCTGCTTTCTCTTTCAACCCCTGAACCTTGAAGGAAGGAGTTTAATGAAGATCTCATTTTAGAGTCTTTTTGAAATGATATTCTTGTTCTGCCTAGGCTGGCCTTTAGCTCTCAAGCCTCTTGCTCCTTTCTACTGTGTACTAGAATTACAGTGCATGTCCCAACTGGCCTTAGAGTTTCCCTAGTTGTTTTTTTTTGTTGTTGTTATTATATGGTCTCACTATGTAGCCCTGGCTAACCCGAAACTTGCAAAGTAGACCTTTTTGGCCTTGAATACATAGAGTTCTATCTGCCCTTGTTTCCTAAGTATTGGAACTGAAGGGCTGTACCAAGCAAGTCTTCATTTTTAATAGACTATTTATCAATGTTGATGTTACTTTGCTGTTATGAAATGGAAGTTTTAATATGAAATATGAATATGTTAAGCTCTTTTGTGTATGTTTATTTTATTATTTCTGTATGATTCATCACTACCTAACAAACACCAGAGACCTGAAATACAGAACCACAGAACATATTTTTAAATTTACATGATGAAAACTGATGAAATATGAAAAGCACCAGAATTAACATAAAAATGAAACTCAGTGGGATTAGTTAAATCAAAATGTGGAAAACAAAATACCACAATATTTTCAGTAGTATTACTGAGAAGAAATATATCTGGATATAAATTAGAATAGTAATTTCTAAGAAAACATTAATTTAAAATTTATCATAAACAGTCAAGTGCTAAGGTAATTTATTATGACTTTTTCTGTTGAAAGTAAGCCTCTCATGGGCCCCCTTCTTTTCATGGTAGTTTGCCTCTCTCAGTTCCACATAGATATTCATACATAAAATATTGGAAGTTAGTATCTGCATGTGAGAAAGAATAGAGGGTGGTCATTCTCCTGAGTCTTGGCTGCCTTGCTTCCTGTTCTAGTTTCAATTTCCATCTATTTTCTTGAAAATTCTATAGTACCACTTCTATTTATGGCCCAATCAACAGGTGAAAAAAATTAAAACTAGGGCAGAATTAATTAAATGTGGGAAAAAGAATATGTGAAGAATCAGTGAAACAAAAAAATATTTCCTTTGAAAAGACAACCAGGGTTGATTAACCCTAAGTCAAATTAACTAGACAGAAGAACAAAGTTAATAGAACTAGAGGTAAAAAAAGACATTGTAATAGACACAGGATTCAAAGGATAATTTGGGCATTCTTTAAAAATATATATTTCAATAAATGTAATTCATCATATTAATAAACCCAAGGGTAGAAATTATATGATTTTACCATCTCAACAGAGGAAAAAAATTTCCTTTGATAAAGTCTAACATTCCTATAATTAATAAATAGTGCTGAAGAAAACTAGGAACAGAAGGAAAACACATTGACACACTGAATGCTATATACAGCAGCCTTCTAATCAATACTAAAATGAGTGGGTAAAAACTCAAAGTTTTTCAAAATAATAGCAGGAATGAGACAAGGGTATCACTTTTCCTACTCTCATTCAATATATCCTTGGAGTCTTAGCTGAAGCAATAAGACAAGATAAAGAAATGAAAGAATAGGAAAAGAAAAAGAGGAATTGACTCTGTTTGCAGATTATATGACCTTCTATGCACAACACCCTAAATATTCTATCAGGAAACAATAATAATTAAATAAAGTGGCCTAACACCTAGAGAGTGAGAGACATAGGATAAGTTGGAGGGATAGTACCTGGGAGGTACCGGACATAGGTAAGGATGGAAAGTGATGAAAAGTCTATCTCTATTAAAACATATTTAAAAGCCAAAAGTCAAACAAAAATTAGTAACCGTAGGTGTACATCCTAAGTATATTACAGTAATGTGTTTAAAACACAAGTAAACACACCAAAGCCCTGGAGTCATGTAAATATCCCTCATATACAGACAAGCCTGTATTGCTCATCTTAATTACAATAAGTTAAAAAGTAGCAGGTTTCCAGCAGAAAGTCTGCCCTAGGAAAGTCAGCATATACATGGGAAATTTCATATGTGTAAAGCCAGGATACATCTCCAGATATATTGAAATTTAAGAAGTATCAGCTGAAACAACACAGGATCCCCACCATGACAGATGTGGTCTAGAGCACAGATGAGCAACCTGTGCTCCCTGGCTATAGGATGTTTCATGTCTACAATGCAGAAGGTGCTGAAGTTGGAACAGTTCTAGTGTGTTTGTACTTAGCATGGCCATTAAACCTCAAGAGTAGTGGGATCCATCAGGCCATTCTTAATGCTTTTATGTTAACCATGTAATAATATGATAAAGAAAAAGCAAAATTACAATAACTATAGTCTGTATTGACAGTATGCCTGCAATTTTGAGAGCCCTTCAATCTCATGATGTTCTTCTGTCTACTGACTTCAAATGTTATGATCAGTTAGAAAACTACTTATGTCCACAGAATTATCTTTTGCTATTGACACGAATTCTTCGATTTTAAAAGATAAAACCAACATTCCTATCTCCATCTGTACTGGCTAGCTTTGTGTGTCAATTTGACACAAGCTGGAGTTATCACAGAGAAAGGAGCTTCACTTGAGAAAATGCCTCTATGAGATCCATGTGTAAGGCATTTCTTCAATTAGTGATCAAGGGGGGAGGGCTCCTTGTGAGTGGAACCATCTATGGACTGGTAGTCTTGGGTTCTATAATAAAGCAGGCTGAGCAAGCCAGGGGAAGCAAGCAAGCCAGTAAGCAGCATTCCTCCATGGCCTCTGCATCAGCTCCTGCTCCTTGACCTGCTTTAGTTCCAGTTCTGACTTCCTTTCATGATGAACAGCAGTATGGAGTGTAAACTCAATAAACCTTTTCCTCCCCAACTTGCATCTTGGTCATGATGTTTGTGCAGGAATAGAAACCCTGACTAAGACAAATTGGTACCACTATAATGGGGTATTCCTGTGACAACCTGACCTTTTTTGGGGGTGGACTGTGGAAAGACTTTGGAACTTTGGGCTAGAAGATCCATTCAGTGTTAAGAGCTTTATGGATGTTGTGTAGGAGCTTGGAAGATAATGTTGAGAGCAGTGCAAAAGATGGAGGCCTGGCTTGTGAAATTCAGAGAGAAGGTTAAAGACTCTTATCAGGGCTGTTGCTATTTTGACTGTGAAGATTCTGTGGTTTTGGTTAGCTGGGGCTGAAGAAATCAGCTATGATTAACAAGATACCAGAACTACTAAAGCAAAACCATTGCATTACTAGGACTATTGATGCTGGTAGGCTGGAGCTGAGATATTAGTGGTGATTAAGAAGAGACCAGCATCATTGAGGTGAAATCTTCTGAGAAGTGCTTTCTGAGAGCACAGAGGCTGTGTTCCAAAGATAGCCAAGGTTGTACCTTGTGCTGTGGCAGGACTTGGTAGTAAGAGTCACCCAGGTGGTACTGGTTTTGAAGGCATGAAAGAGTCATGAAGAGCAGCTGAGGCCTGGGCACTGTGAGAGGCTGCAGAAGGCCATTGGTGAAGGTGCAGCCTCAGTTGCAATTCCAGGACTGAAGGGGCCATGCAAAGGAGTTGAGGCTTGGTACTTTGAGAAGCCACTGAAGGTCACTGGTGAAGGTGTAGCCTCAGTTGCAGTTGATGGCCCAGGACTGAAGGGGTCAGGCAAAGGAGGTGGGCTTGGCACCATGAAGAGAGCCTATGAGAAGATGTTGGTAAACCTAGTTGCAGTGGAAGACAGCAGTGTTTTGGAGATGCCAATACCATGAGATGACCACCAAGAACAGCAGCAGCAGTGGACTATAGGTATCTGGAGCCTAGCAGACAAGGTGTGTGCTACAAATGGCAGAGCTGGAGAAGTGACTCAAGCCCTTGGAGGAATCCAGAAGATCGTGAATGGATCCCAGACATTGGATGGTTGGAGTTTGCTTTTGGTAGTGACTGTGTCCTGATATATTTTCCCTCCTGAAGGAAGAAGGTATTTTAGTGGAGCCCACAGTTAAGAGACTGAATTTTTAAAAGACTTTGAATTTTAAGAAGTTGGATGTTTAATAGTAAGAATTTGCAAAGACTGTGGGACTTTTAAAGTTATTTAGATCTTGGGGATGAATAAGAAAGTAAGGGTCGAGGCTTAATGGTGATGTGTTTGTGTGTGAAGTTGACAAGGGGACAATTCTACTGGCTAGCTTTGTGTGTCAACTTGACACAAGCTGGAGTTATCACAGAGAAAGGAGCTTCACTTGAGAAAATGCCTCTATGAGATCCATGTGTAAGGCATCAATTCTACTGGCTAGCTTTGTGTGTCAACTTGACACAAGCTGGAGTTATCACAGAGAAAGGAGCTTCACTTGAGAAAATGCCTCTATGAGATCCATGTGTAAGGCATTTTCTCAATTAGTGATCAAGGTGGGAAGGCCCCTTGTGAGTGGTACCATTTGTGGGCTGGTAGTCTTGGGTTCTATAATAAAGCAGGCTGAGCAAGCCAGGGGAAGCAAGCAAGCCAGTAAGCAGTATTCCTCCATGGCCTCTGCATCAGCTCCTGCTCCTTGACCTGCTTTAGTTCCAGTCTTGACTTCCTTTCATGATGAATGGCAGCAAGAAGTGTAAACTCAATAAACCCTTTCCTCCCCAACTTGCATCCTGGTCGTGATGTTTGTGCAGGAATAGGAACCCTAAGACACCATCCTTATACATAGTAATTGTTATTCAAAATGCTTGTCATAGAAGGGCTTTTTTTAACTTTAATCCCATTTGAGCACTATATAATAATAATAATAATAATAATAATAATAATAATAATAATAATAGATAAAGAGCCCAGGTTTGCTGACAAATATGCCATTGTGTTCTTACTTAAACCCAAACCTTACATCTTGATCCTAACACAAAAATGTGTTAGCCAATTCCTTGCTTAATTTCTGCTCTATAAATTCCAACAGCACCACCTGTTACACTGTAACACATTGCTACCAGCGGCCCTGAGTTGATACTCTAGGGAGCACACTATATTTATACATATTTCCTCTTCGTATATACTCAGTTTCTTGTACAGGGAGGTCTCTGTTTACATCTTGAGCAATGGGAACAGAAGCTTCTGACAAAATTGCTGCCTTGTCAGGATCAATGCAAATGCATCTTCAACTTAAACTTCTTTCTCTACCTTCAAGTCTTTGGGATTGGATGGAAAGATGTTTTGTACATATATTCTAGGCCACAAGGACCTGTTTTCTGCTGTCTCCTTCAGTCATTGGTAATGAAGTCTACAGCCTGGGGGAAGAAGAGTGGTATCCTCCTGAGGAATGCCCATTCCTTGACTTTTTCAGAAAGTCCTTCTTTACACCTGTCTCTTGGAGGTTTTACAGTTCAAATAGTTTTAGAGTTTCTGGTTTTTCATTAAGATCTTTGATTTATGTTAAATAATATTTTGTACAGGGGAGAGATGGGCATGAACTTTCAGTTTTCTGTATGTAAATACATAGTTTTCTCACCATTGCTTGTTGAAGATGCTGTCTTTTCTTCAATGTTTACTTTTGGCATCTTTGTAAAACAATTGGTGGTTGTAGTCATGAAGGTTTTAATTCTGTCCTTTGTTCTATTCCATTGAGCAACATATCAAATTTTGCACCAGAACCATGCTGTTCATGTGATTATAGCTTTGTAGTATAATTTGAAGTATGGTATTGAAATACTTCCGGCTTTATTCTATTTGTTTAGAACTTGATTTGGCTTTTGTGGTTTCCATTTAATTTAACATATTTTTCTATTTTTGTGAAGAATGCCATTGGAATTTTGATAGGCATTGCATTGAATCTTCAGTTTGCTTTTAATAATGAAGCCATTTCAAAATATTAGTTCTGTCAATCTGTGAGTGTGGAAGTCTAACCATCTGTTCCCTTCTTCACTTTCTTTTTTCAGTATATCAGAATTTTTATTGTAGAGTAATTTCACTTTTTGATTAGGTTATTTATTATTATTATTATTATTATTATTATTATTATTCTGAAAATTGTGTTGTTTTCCTGATTTATTTCTCAGAAAGTTCATGATTGCATGTAGGGGAGTTTTGTATCTTGCTATTTTGCTCAAAGTATTTGTCAGTTCTAAGAGTTTTTCCACTTTGTCCCCACTCACTCTTCCCTAAAAACTTTACTCTGGGCATCTTACATATGATGTCTCTAATCTTTTGCAAGAGACCTGGGTTTCCCAATTTAACTTTGTCCCAAGACCCTGCAGGATCCTCTTCAATTTAGTTCTCTGCTCCCATCTCATGAGTCTCTCAAGCCACCTGGGTGGCCCTAAAAGAGATTCTTTCTCTCTTGGAACCATCCTTGAGAATCACTCAAACTACCAAGCCCACCATACCTCCCTGGCTAGAGACTACAATCAACAACCTAACTCCAGATTCCCAAGTCTCACACACAAAAACACAAACAATAAAAAGTATCTTTAAAACATTGTTTTTGTCCCTAGAGAGCACCAATACCATAGTAAACAGAGCAGCTTATATGAAACTCAATAAATGAGTTCCAAGGAACAATTATAAGCATATACTCAAAAGTTCAAATAATTCCAAGCAGACATGAACAACACCTGAGGAAATTTGTAGAGGATAGGAATGAAGTAATTATAGTCCAAGAAAACACAATATGATAAATGAAGTAATACAAACTATACAGGATATGAAAGATGAATTTAATAAAAAAGATAAATATACAGAAGAAAGTCCAAAATGAATTGAACCTGGAAATGAGAAAGTAATCAGTAAAGAAAAAAAAAAAACTCAGTGGAGAACTTCACCAACAGAGCAGGTCACATACAGAACAGATTATCTGAGCTTAAAGACAAAGTGGAAGAATTAGCTCATTCTGTTAAAAAAAATCCACAAATCGATACAGTTCAGAAAGTAACAGATCAGAGCAAGCCTAAGCCCCAATGGACATATATGCAAAATAATTTCTGTGCCTAAGGCTTAGGGAGAGTCTAGAGAGAGGGTAGAAAGATTGTAATTTCCAGAGGACTAGGAAGTCTTCTAGGGATGTGTCTTCTAGAAAATGATTCCTGAACAAGACTTGAACAGCAACAATATTAGTATATGTGGAAGAAGGAATATCTCATAGAGTCAAACTCCTAGACAAAGAATTACAAGCAGAGAACCCCCTACTTAACCATAAACTATACAAGCAAGATGACCAGAGACAAGGAATAGTCAAGGGAGGACACATCAGTCTCCTTGGGAAAGGGAAATAAGACAGAATTTGAGAGAGGACTGGGGTTGGGTAGAGATGGAAACAGGAGGAATGTTGGGGTGGGACAGAGCGGGAGAATACCTCAAGACAACTAGAATCAGAGGACATTTGGGAGTGATGTGGAAACTAGTAGAGAGGAAACTCCCTGGAATCTGTGAGATTCCAGGGAATCTCACAGATGGTTGTGAAGACTCCTAGTAATGTGGGATACAGACCCTGAACCCTGTCTGCAAGATGCTCTCTGGTAATGGCACAGAACTTGTAGGAGTGGCCAACCAATAACTGTCCAACTTGAGGTCCCTGCCAGACTGGGAGTGCATGCCTGACACAGCCTGAATGTCTAGTAGTAAGAGGCTGGATAACCAGGGATCTAAAATACAACCAAACGCAACTGGAAAATTCCAATGAAATGATTCCTAATGATACTCTGCTGTACTCATAGATCCCTGCCTAGGCCAGTTATAATCAGAGTGGTTTCACCCAGCAACTGATACAGATGCAGAGACTATCAGCCAATTTGGGCAGAGAACCCCTATGCTCAGGGAACCCCATAGAAGAAGGGGAGGAGGGACTGTAGGAGCCGGGGGGTCAAGGATACTACAAGAACATGACCCACAGAATCAACCAATAAGGGCTCACAGAAACTGAAGGGGCAGTCATGGAGACGTTATGCATCTGAGCTAGATCTTCTGCATATATGCTGTAGTTGTATAGCTTGGTGTTCTTGTGGGATTTCTAATAGTGAAAGTGGGGAATATCTCTGACTATCTTGTCTGCACTTGAAATCCTTTTCCTCTGACTGGGTTGCCTCATCTGGCCTTGATATGAGGGTTTGTGCCTCGATTTATTGTAACTTGTCATGCCAGGTTCAGCTGATATCCCTGGGAGGCCTGCTGTTTGATGAAGGGAAATGGAAGAGGAGTAGCTCTGGAGGAGAAGAGAGGTGGGTGGGTGAGGAGAACTAGGAAGAGGGGAAAGAGGGGAAACTGTGGTCAGGATGTAATGTATGAGAGAAGAATGAATGAATGGATGGCCTACAGAAATTTGTGACCACCAAAGCAGCTGTACTAGAGAGTACTGGAAGCAATGTTGAAGAGAAGGATAGATACACTCAAGAAGCTATGGGGAAAAATAAATGAAGCTAGTGTAGATGGAATGTGGTTATGTAAAGTATAAATGAAAAAATAAATGCCACAAAATCCGTAAAATGACAGCATTTAATACATAAGCTTTAATAATAACTCTGAATATTAATATACATTAGCCAGTCGGATTATAGACCAGGACTCATCTTTTTGTTGTCTACAAGAAACACACCTCATCTTCAAGAATAAGCACCAACTTAGAAAGAATGCAGCGATATCCCAAGCAAATGGAACTGGAAAACAATCATGAGTCACCAGTTTTTATATTTGAAAAAAAAATAGGCATCAAGCCCCAAACAATCAGAGATAGATCTAAACAACAAAAGTCAAACCAAGATCAGATAAATACTTTAAACAGGCCAATAACAAGCAAGGAAATTGAAGCAGTAGTCAGGTTTCAGGAGGGGAAACTGGGAAAGGGGATAACATTTAAAATGTAAATAAATAAAATGCCCATTAAAAATAAGATGTAGATAAATCCATAAAAGAATGCTGCCACACATTTAAAGAAGAACTAAAACCAATAAACCTCCATCTGCTACACAACATAAACTCCAATGAAGGCATTATTACTATAATATCAAAATCCGATGAAGATTCAACAAACAAACAAACAAAAAAATCAGGATGAAACCACTATTCCTGATAATCATAGAAGTAAAATTTTCTCAATCCAATACTTAAAAATAGAATGTAGGAACACATTTGAAAGACCATTCACTATGACCTAGTTGGTTTCATCTCTGAGATGCAGGGATGGTTAGACATATGTAAACCAACACATGGACTTAAATATTAAATCTACCAGATCATCTCAATCATTGCAGAAAATGTTCTTAACAAAATCCAACATGTCTTTATGCTAAAAGTTCCAAAGATAATAGGGTTGAGAGAACATACTTTAACTCAATAAGGCTATACATGGAAAACCCACAGCCGACATCATGTTAAATGGAGAAATATTGAAGCATTTGCATTGAAAATCAGGTACAAGAGAATATTGTCCATTATCTCCACTCTTTTTTTATTGTTAGATTATATGTTCTTTTTTTTCATATTTTATTTACATTTCCAATGTTTCCACCTTTCCGATCTCCCCTTTGGAACCTCCCCATTCCCTCCCCCTCCCCTTGCCACTATGGGGGTATTCTCCCCCCCATCCACTCTTGTCTTCCCTCCTTGGCATTCTCCTATACTGGGGGATCTAACATCCTCAGGCCCAGGGGCCTCTCCTCTCCCTAATGGCTATCAAGACCCTCCTCTGCCGCATATGTGGCCAGCACCATGGGTCCCTCCATTGCTTGAAGTTACTTAGAGCAATGGTTCAAGAGAAGGAAATAAAAGGATATAAATAGGAACAGAAGGAAAGGTATCCACATTTATGGATGATATGCTGTTTTATATAAGAGCTCCTATAGACTCCATCAGAGAACTCCTATATGCTATCAACACTCTCATTAAGTGGATGATTAATTTAATGTACAAAAACTTATAGCTCTGTATATACTAAATACCAAAAGTCCTTAGAAAGAAGTTAGAGAAACAATTTCATTTATAATAGCCTGAAAGCAATGCTTTAGAGTAAACCTAAGGAAGGAGGTGAAGGACAATGAAACATTGAAGCAAAAAGATTAAAATGCCTTCAATGTTCATAGATTGGTAGAATCGATACTAGAAAAATGGTCATCTATATTAGTTACTTTTCTCTTACTATGATAAAACACTGTGATAAAGAAAACTTATAGAAGGAAGGGCTAATTTAGGCTTATGTTGCCAGGACAAAAGTTCATTACCATTATGGTTAGAAATGTTGTGGGAATATTAAAAATGAACCAGCATGTTCCCACACATGTACCGGCACCAGTGGGCCACAACATTATGCCCAGCGTGGTCCCGCTGGCTCTGTCTCACATTCCAGTAACTAAATTGATCCACAAACCTCGCATTTAGATATATCAATACTCAGTAACCCTGTAAAAACAAGACTCAATGCTTATAGTTAACCAATCAGATTTATATATCAATAAAGTCTCAATTTACAAGATGCCAATACAATAATTTCTGAACCAATTGATAATGATAAAAGCTTTATCCCAACTATTCTAGCCTTATGATATCACAATTACTTGTGGCTGGTAAACACCATGCTGGTTCATGTTCACTGCCATCTTCCTTCTCCTCTCTCCCTGAGATGCTCCTTGTCTCTGCAACTCTTTTAATATTCCCACAACAGAGAAAGTGAGGACCTGGGAGTGAGAGGGAGGGGGAGGGAAAAGGGGGGAAGGATCATGTTTGGGAGAAGCCTGGGAATTGCAGAGGGTCAGAAATTGAAGAGAGGTGTGTAGCAGTGGGGGATGAGGAACTGGGAGTAGCCACTAGAAAGTCCCAGACACCAGGAAAGCAAGAGGCTCCCAGGATCCAATGGGGATGACATTAGCTGAAATACCCAAAATAGGGGAGAGAGAGCCTGTAGAGACCATATCCAGAGGTTAGGCAAGGTCCCCAGTTGATGGATGGGGCTACTCACCCATCTCAAAAATATTAACACAGAATTGTTCCTGTCTAAAGGAAATGCAGGGATAAAGAGTAGAGCAGAGACAGAAGGAAAGGAATCCAGAGACTGCCCCACCTGGGGATCCATCCCATCTGCAGACACCAAACCCAGACACTATTGCTGATGCCAAGAAGTGCTTGCTGATAGGGGACTGGTATGGCTGTCCCCTGCCAGAGCCTGACCAATACAGATGTGGACACTGGAAGCTGACCATTGGACTGAGAACAGGGACTGAAATGGAGGAGTTAGGGAAAGGACTGAAGAAGCCGAAGGGGTTTGAACCCCATAGGAAGAATGACAATATCAACCAACCAGACCCTCCAGAGCTTCCAGGAACTAAACCACCAATCAAAGAGTACACATGGAGGGATCCATGTCTTCAACTGGTTATGTAGCAGAGGATTGCCTTAACTGGCATCAATGGGAGGTGAGGCCCTTGGTCCTGTGGATACTCAATGCCCCAGTGTAAAGGAATGCTAGGGCGGTGAGTTGGGAGTGGGTGGGTGGGTGGGTGGGTGGGTGGAGGAGCTCCCTTATAGAAGCAGGGTGTGTGTGGATGGGATAGGGAGTTTATGGAGGGGAAACTGAGAAGGGGGACAATATTTGAACTGTAAATAAATAAAATGACCAATTTATAAATAAAATAAAATAAAATAAAATATGGCCACAGGATGAATGGCAGCTGAAGCAACAAGCTGAGTACTTAGATTTTAAACCGCAAGCATGAAGTAGATAGATAACTAGAAATGACATGCAGCTTTGAAATCTCAAAGCTTGTCCCCAGTAACACACTTCCTCCAATAGGACCACACCTCCTACACCTATCCAAACAGCGAAGTGGCCAGATATAAAATTTACTCAACTAAATCAGGAGACTTCCTTTATACAAATGGTAAACAGGCTGAGAAAGAAATTAGGGAAACAACTCCCTTCACAATAGCCACAAATAATATAAAATATCTTGGGGTAGCTCTAACCAATCAAGTCAATGATCTGTATGACAATAACTTCAAGTCTCAAGAAAGAAATCAGAGATCTCAGAAAATAGAGAGATCTCTCATGCCCATGGATTGGCAGAATTAATATAGTAAAAATGGCCATCCTACCAAAGGCAATCTACAGATTCAATGCAATTCCAACATAATTCTCCAAAAACATGGAAAGAGCAATTCTCAAACTCACCTGGAAAGGCAAAAAACCCAGAATAGTGAAAACAATTCTTAACAATAAAAGAGTGGCTGGGGGAATCACTATCCTTGACCTCAAGCTATACTACAGAGCAATAGTGATAAAAACTGCATGGTATTGGTACAGAGACAGACATGTTGATCAATGGAATAGAATTGAAGACTCAGAAATAAAACCACACACACGCACTTGATCTTTGACAAAGAAACCAAAAATATACAATAAAAAAAAGCATCTTCAATAAATGGTGCTGGTCTAACTGGATATCTATATATAGAAAAATGAAAATAGACCCATATTTGTCACCTTGCACAAAGCTCAAGTCCAAGTGGATCAAGGATCTCCGCATAAACCAGATACACTGGATCTAATAGAAGAGAAAGTGGGGAAAAGTCTCGAACACATGGGCACAGGGGAAAAGTTCCTTAACAGAACTCCAGTGGCTCGTGCTCTACGATCAAGAAGTGATAAATGGGACCTCATGAAACTGGAAAGCTTCTGTAAGGCAAGGGACATAGTCAATAAGACAAATCGGAAACCTACAGATTGGGAAAAAAAATCTTCACTAACCCCACATCTGATACAGGGCTAATATCCAAAATATATAAAGAACTCAAGAAGCTAACCACCAAAAAACCAAACAATCCAATTAAAAATGGGGTATAGAACTAAACTGAGTCATCACAACAAAGGACTCTGGAATGGCTGAGAAGCACTTAAAGAAATGTTCAACATCCTTAGTCATTAGAGAAATGCAAATCAAAACGACCCTGAGATTCCACCTTACACCAATCAGATTGGCTAAGATCAAAACTTCAGGCAACAGCACATGTTGTTGAGGATGTGGAGAAAGAGAAACACTTCTCCATTGCTGGTGGGATTGCAAACTGTTACAACCAGTATGGAAAACAATCTGGAGTTTCCTCAGAAAATTGGAAATAGACCTACCTGAAGACCCTGCAATACAACTCTTGGGAATATACTCAAAAGATGCCTCACCATGCCACAGGGCACATGTTCCACTATGTTCATAGAGGCCTTGTTTATGATAGCCAGAAGCTGGAAAAAACCCAGATGTCCCACAACAGAAGAATGCATACAGAAAATGTGTTTCATTCACACAATGGAATACTACTCAGCTATTATGAATGAGGACATCCTGAATTTTTCAGGCTAATGGATGGAACTAGAAAATATCATCCTGAGTGAAGTAACTCAGACCCAAAAGCACATGCATGGTATGTACTCACTAATAAGTGGATATTAGCCAAAAAAGTACAGAATACCCAAGATACAGTCCACAGAACTCAAAAAGGTCAACAAGCTGAAGGGCCCAAGCCAGGATGCCTCAGTCTCACTTGGGAGGGAGAAGAAAGCAGTTACAAGGAGGGAGGGAGTGAAGAAGCTGGGAAGGAAAAAGGATGGGGGAGGGAAGAGGGAATATGATCTGGTATTGGGTGAGGGAAACGACTGAAGCCCTGAGGGCCAGCAGAAAGAATGGAAACAGGTAACCTCGGGAGGTAGGTGGTTGGGGGAACCCTTCAGAATGTACCAGAGACCTGGGAGGTGAGAGACTCTTAGGACTCAAAGGGAGGGACCTTAGATGAAATGCCTGACAGTGGGGAGAGGGAACTTACAGAGCCAGCAGAAAGACAGGGCATCAAGTGAGGGATGCCATCCCACAGTCAAAACTCTGACCCATAATTGTTCCTGTCTGCAGGGATGGAGATGGAGAGGAGCCTGAGGAAAAGAAGGTCCTGTGACAGGCCCAAAGTGGGATCCAGCTCAAGGGGAGGTCCCAAAGCCTGACACTGTTACTTAGGCTATGGAGGGGTCATAAAAAGGGACCTAGCATGACTGTCCTCTGAAAGACCCATCAAGCAGCTGAAAGAGTCAGATGCAGATATTTGCACCCAACCAATGGACAGAAGCTGATGACCCCTGTGGTTGAATTAGGAAAAAGCTAAGAGAAGCTGAGGAGGAGGGCGACCCTGTAGGAGGACCTGCAGTCTTAATTAACCTGGACTCCAGAGATCTCTCAGACAGTGGACCACCCACCAGGCAACATACATCAGCTGACATGAGGCCCCCAACACATAAGGCAGATGACTGCAGAGTCTGGATTCAGTTGGAGAAGATGTACCTAATCCTCAAGAGACTGGAGGCCCCAGGGAGTTTAGAGGTCTGGTGGGGTGGGTGTATGGGGTCATCCTCGAGGAGACAGGGGCAGGGAGGAGGTATGGGATGGGGAACAGTCAGAGTGTGGACGGGGAGGGGAATAAAATCTGGAGTGTAAAAAAAAAAGATTAATAAAATAAAATAACAAAAAGAAAATCAGTAAGCTAGCACCTCAAAAAAATTTTTTTAAAAGGGAGATGCACCAAATGGCTGGAAAAAGCTGCTTCTAGAAACTGTGGATTATTAAACAAAAATACCAGGGCCAGATGTAGTACACTTCTTTATGAGTAGTTGGTCATAGGTCTCAGAGGTTTCCTAAACCATAAAGGCTCTTGCTATTCCTCTTCATTGCATACAAGAATTAGAAGATATGACCTTATTGTGAAGACACCATGCACTTTATTTACATAATGTAGAGGGATAAAGCTGGAACTGAGTGGGAAGCTTCCACTTTGCTGGCTAGCTTTCCTAGTGCCTGAAGGTTCTATGTAGCCTACTGAGTCAGAAAAGGCACCCATGAACATATGCAGCTGTGAACACTAGGAGCTATGCTTTTTACCTGCCAGGCATGGTGTACTCCCTTGTGCAGTAGATGAACAACTGTTGTGAGGATAACCAATTCTATGTATTTGAGGTCTCTATAGGAAGGAATTCGCATCTGGTACTGTAAACTGCTCAAAGATCGCTGGTGAAGGATGTGATAAGTACTAGGGGAAAACTTATTTCTGTTGTGTAGGTAAGTTAACATAACATTGAACCAGTTTCTAAACATGTATGTTTATGTTCATAGACAATTATCAGTCTTAGCCTTAATCTGAGAGGCCTGTCTCTCCAGTGAGCTACAGTGAAAACAGACCTATAACTGCACAGAGAATAAGTGATAGTTGAGTATGTATCCCTAAGTAGGACATTATACCATCCTTTCCAAAGCTCACAAATGTTGTGAAAGAGGAAGCAGGAAGAATGTAAACACCAGGTGATAGGGAGAAAAGACTGCAAAATGCACTATTCTGGGCAGTGCACAGTCATTGAAGTCATGAACTCTCATCCACTTCAGATGGGGCACTGTGTCTGCACAAGAATGGGGTCATCAATAGCCAGGAATGGTTGGAGGAAGGGCTCAGAGAATTCTCCTCCTCACTGCTAGACTACTTCTGCTGATAGATTTAGAGAAAGGGGAAGTCATTGCCTTATGTTATTCACTGGTGACCTTACTAGGACCCAAGAGGCAGTCTCAGTGTCACACGGACAGCTTTAGTTAAGCTAAATGGTTCATAAGATAAAACCCAAACCATAAATTTGAGAAAAGGGCAGCAAGAAGTGGGGTGGGGGAGGCTGATAGGGATGGGAGTGAGAAATGAGGGGTAGAAGCAAAGAGTATCTGGCATGCATTATGTACACATAATCATGGAAGAACTAAATTACTAAAGAGATCAAAAAGTAAAATAACAGCAACAATATCTAAATTAATATTTGATCAAGTGTAGATGGCATTTCTCTCTCTTATAATCCATGCTAAGGAGACACGCGTTCCTCTGGTCAAAACAAACCACAGATAATGCCGTTGTTCACTAGGCCAGTGAAGGAAAGGGTTAAGTTCTTGAGAAATCTTGAAAGTCATAGCCAAGACATTACTATTCTGGGATGTATGTTAAGTATGTAGAGGTACCCCCAAAAGTAGCAATGATGGGAACCTTCCTGTGCAAAACCTGCCATAGAGATAGACATACAATTAAAAGGCAAAGTAGGAGAATATAATCTGAGATTTGACCCCTATGAGTTAGTGTTTCAGTCAGCATTTTACCATAGGAGATTTTCACATGAGGCTTTGTTTTAATTATACCATACTTCTACATGGCCTGAGTCGTGAGCTCCACATAATTCAAGGACCAGTGTTGCCAGAGGCTCTACCATGTTGGAATGGAGTCCAACACTTCTGCAGTCAGTACAAGGAGGGATAGATTGAAGATCTAATTAGGTACTGGACTGGATCACACCTAAAGTGACATACTGTTTGTGCTCACACAACAGTAGGGCATGTGGTCTGTGCCACCAGAGGAACTGGCACAGAACTGGTGATGTGGAGTATGTTCAAACTCCAGAAATCTCAAATCTCGAGACTGGCAGAGTGGAACTAGCTCCCTCCTTGTTTCCATGCCTGCCTCAGAGCACTTAACCTGAGACCTCCAACAAGGTGGCCACAGAGAGTCAGTCAGGTAGCCCAGCACCTGGAATTCTTCCCCATGCAAATAGAGCATCACGAGAATCTTAACCTCAGCCAATAGACTGCACTTACCTCTAAAAATCCCATACCACTCCCCAAGGTTCATACAATCCCTGACCCCATGGAATAAAGCAGAGAATTTATTTTACTGGGGATTGTCTGAGACTGGCTGTTTTAACAGAGCTGAAACACTTGTGGGGAGACTTTCTTCCTCCAAAGCTCTCATCACTTGATCTTTGAACCCACCTGCCTGGCCAGGCTCCTGTCCCACACAGAAGCTCACATCAGAGCACCCTCCAACCTATTACCCCTACTGCACCCACTGTGGGACCAGGGATCCTGGCCCCACACCGCTGGAACCTCTTTATTCCTTTTCTAAAAGCTGTGACATTATTACGGGACTTCCAGCTGGCCCAGAGTTCTGTGGACCCCATTCACCCAGAGCTTCGCTTCAGCCTCCTCAGCCTGGCATACAGTGGTGTCTGACTCTCCAGAGGGAAGAGGTGGACTACAGACCACTGGTTCCGTACTTTGCCCTATCCTCTCCAAGTCGGTATATCAGTGGGTTTCAGACACTCTGAGAGGAGAGGTGGAACCCGGACCATACTCATAGTTTCTGCCAAAGTTCAATGAAAGCCGTGTAATATAGAGATAGATCTATCATAGTTTCTCTAATTGCAAGTAAAAATGAGCTAGCTCACTTATGAAAATGTATTACAAAGTAACGAGGGAGTTCCCAGCACCAAAGTGAAGACTGGAGAGCCAGCTTTGAGCAGAGGGGACTCAGCACCAGTACTGTAATGGAAAACTTCTAGCTTTGTTGCGGTCTTCTGTGCTTGCACTCAGGAGTCAAAGTTCCATGGAGTAATCGGGGAGGGAAAGGATCTGGTTGCAGTGTTTCTTCAGTTTGACATAATAGAAAGACAAGGCACCTGGATTTACGACCCTAAAACCAGATCATGTACACTGAGCGGAGGAAGTAGTTACCTGGACAGGAAATAAAAGAAATTGAGAAAGTACACTGGCCATTATGTCAATAATCTTATTTTTGTGGTTTTACCTTCGATAAGCACAGAACTTCAGGGACCTTGTTATAGGAGCTCATCTCTTAGTTTGATGCAAGAATATTAGGACTCCAAGGAGCCTTTCAGCTGAGACTATGCAAAAAGCTTCTCAAAGCTGGAAAACACTTCAGGACATTCTGACTGTGTTCCATAAGAGCTTGGGAACAGCCAAAGGAGAGATGTGAGACCTCATCATGGCATTGGTAAAATGCTTCCTCTGATGCTAGTTATGAATGTGTGATTGACAATCCAAAGACATGGTATGCCATTATGAGGTCAGGGTTTTTCCAAACTGTACTAGTTACTGTCCTCATTACTCTGTGACAAACCTTGATGAGGAACAACCTGAGGATGGAAGGTTTTATTCCGACTTACAGTTGGAAGAGATACCATCTTGGCCAGGAAGGCATAGCGGCAGGAATATCAGATGGCTGGGCACATTGCATCTTCTATTAAGAAGCAGAGACAGATGAATGCTAGTGTTCAGTTTTGTTTCATCTTTTTGATCAGTGAAGTATCTCAGACCATGGGATGATACCTCTCATTTTCATCTTGGCTCTTCTCTGTAAAACTAGTTTGTTAACATTCTTACAGAGACACCCAGAAATGTGTTTCCATAGTGATTATAAATCCAGCAAAGTTAAACTACAAAGATTAGCAGTCACCCACCTGATTTTTGTTGTTGCCTGTTTCCTTGTTTCTCTGCCTGTCTGTGTGTCTCTCACAGACAGACAAACACACACACACACACAAACACAGACACATATATACACCCTCCCACATAGACACACACACACAGACACACACACACCCAGACACACACACACCATAAAACAGACACAGCAGACCATTGTAAGCCTATGAGAAAAAGTAATTTAATTCTGTTGTAAGCTTTGAATTCTGTGCTGTGCAGAGGGACATCGCAGGTCAAAGACAGCAGCCAGCTCAGCTGAGCTACTGTGGTTTGTCTTTTCTGTGGTTGGTCCTTCCAGAGGTCTCCAGCACTGTGCTTTTACTGTGATATGGTTTGAGTTTGAAATGTCCACTACACACTTAGGTATTTGACCCCCTGGTCCCTCAGCAGTGCTGTCTTGGATTGTGGGACCTTTCTGTCTTGTCTTGAGATAGTAGGCATGCATAGCACTCTTCAGTTGGATTCTTTAGGTAGGAGTTTTTCTAGAATAGCAGCTTTTCCCTCCCATACTGTCAGTATTATTTCAGATATGCACTTCTTCATGAGATCTAGAAAAAATAGCACACAGAAGACTTCCCCATCCACAAATTATTTCACTTTATCCTAATTAGCATACTATATCTCCTTTCTATTTTTAAAATTTAATTTTCATATAATATATTTTGATCATATTATTTCATTCCTGCATACTATACTCCTTTCTACTTTAATTTTAGGTGGTGTGGGTTCTTTTAAAAAATTAATTTACTGTTTTACTACTACTACTACTACTACTACTACTATTATTATTATTAATATTATTAATATTATTATTTGTATTGGCATGTTGCCTGCATGTGTATCTGTGTGAAGGTGTCACAATTCCTGAACCTGGAATTACTGACAGTGATGTACTGCCATGTGGGTGCTAGGGAATTGAACTCAGGACCTCTGGAAGAGAGGCCAGTACTCTTAACTGCTGAGCCATCTTTCTAGCCCCAAGAGTGTGTTCTTAAAATAAGATTAATCCTATCTATTTATTCTTCTTACTGTGTCTCTTTGAGTACTGTTAGCCCTTTCTCAAGATTATATTTTCAAATATTTAGTCTAACATCACTACTAATAATTCACACCCATAAAGGTCATTCTTACGTTTTTGATGAATTGATATCATGGTCTGTCATAGAAATAGACAAGTAAACAAACAGAGCAGACTAGAACAGAGGGCCCAGAAATCAACTAAAAAAGCTATGGCCACCTAATTTTTAACAAGTGATGCAAAAACATGCAGCAGAGA
Organism: Rhynchomys soricoides; assembly: GCA_019843965.1. Classification (NCBI taxonomy): domain Eukaryota; kingdom Metazoa; phylum Chordata; class Mammalia; order Rodentia; family Muridae; genus Rhynchomys; species Rhynchomys soricoides. The sequence continues at coordinate 8,501,439 of JADRCH010000059.1, forward strand.
ATAAGGTAAATTATCCAAAAAATAGTGCTGGCAAAACTGGATATACACCTGCAGAAGAATGGACTTAGATTTCTTAACTTTCTCCTTGTACAAAAATCAACTCAAAATAGGTCAAATATCTGAATTTAACTTCCCCCCAAGCTGAAAGATCTAGTGGAAAACAGAAAACACTCCCTAAGACATTGGGGTGCCAAGAACTTTCTGAAGAGAAATCAATAACCAGGAGTCAGACCCAAGTATCAACACACAAGACTATATGAAACTAAAAAGTTTCTGCACAGCAAGGGAACCTAACAGAAGAAAGACATTTTCTCCCACAGGATTGGAGAAAATTGTCACTTGTTACACTTCAGACAAGGGGCTAATTGCCAAGTTACAAGTTTACAGAGAATTGCAGAAATTAAATACCAACAAAATAAAACTACCAGTCAACAATAACAGCATCAGGAAATGAAATGAACAGAAACGAAGAGAAGAAAACTTAAATGGTTACTGACTATTACTACCAGGCTAAATGCAAATTAAAATTTTGTCAGAGTGACTTTCCTTAAGAAATCTGACAATAAATGTTGGAAAGAATATGGGGGGGGGGAGAACTCTTATTCACTGCTGGTGAGAGTGTAAATAAATGTAGTCATTGTAGAAATCAGTTTGGGTGTTTCTCAAAAAATTGCAATAGAACTGCCATGTGACCCAGTTACTCCACTCCCGGGCGTGTATCTAGAGAGCTCCATATTCTAGAATAGAGATGTTTGCACATTTATGTTCACCACTGCTCTGTTTACAATATCAAGTGAGTGGAACCAGCCTAGATGCCAGTTGGCAGATGAACAGATAATGAAAATGTGGTGCATTCATAAAATGGAACATTCATCAAATATAAAGACTATACAAATTTGCAAGATAATGGATGAATTTAGAAAGTATACTATTAAGCAGGTGGCCCAAACTCAGAAAGAAAAGAAAGTACATATTTTCTGCTCATATGCAGAGATCCTAGCTTATAGTGTTATAGGCTAGGATCTATAATCTATAATGTACATACCAGGCATATGTTTACTATGCCTGGTATTATGCCTTACGATGTGAGTTTCAGAGCTCTCAATGTGCATTCCCCGCTGTGTAGTCATGGGTGTCTCTTACACAACATTGTATCCTAGGAACAGATTTATGTAGTTTAAAAATGTTGGCTCTAGCCGGGCAGTGGTGGAGCACGCCATTAATCCCAGCACTCGGGAGGCAGAGGCAGGTGGATTTCTGAGTTCGAGGCCAGCCTGGTCTACAGAGTGAGTTCCAGGACAGCCAGGGCTGTACAGAGAAACCCTGTCTCAAAAAACCAAAAAAAAAAAAAAATGTTGGCTTTAACTCATTCATCATCTGCATTAGAAGACATGAAGGTCACCCCAGAAAAGGATGTGATGTTCATGCATAACTTTGCAGAAAATTTTAAATTATAGAGATCTCAAAACATTAAACCATAAAGTATGTTTATTACATTTCAGGACACTTTTATATTTTTATAACAAAATATGTTCTTAATAACACACTGCAGTATAAAACAAAGCACTCCTGTGCCAATTTTATTAAGAAAAACTTCTAACATAGGAAATTATTCAATCCAAAGTCTTGACCTGACTCCAGGCGATCATATTTATCACACATATAAACACTCATTAGAACACAAAAATTCCTTAAAATTTTGCATTGAAAATATAACTAGAGTTCTCAGCTCCTGGAGCAATGTCTAGTTGTGTGGAAAGCCTTGAATTTCCTTGTTCTTCCACCAGATAATGGTTTGAATTTTCTGATTGCCAACAACTCTATCCAGGCCTTTCATCTCTGGTCATTTATAAATATAACTAATGGTTTCAAGATCTTTATGTTAAAAGAGAAAGCAACACAAACTCACGTGACTTTCTTTTTACAAAGTAATAATACTAATGATTATCTGTGGAGTGTAATTTATAGCTTTGGTACTTTAGAAGGAAATATATAAGCAATTATCTGGAGCTAGAAAGATGGCTTGTGGTTAAGAGCACTACCAAAGGGCTGAGATTCAATCCTGAGCATCCAGATGGTGGCCCAGAGACATGTGTACCTCTACTTCCCTCTTCTGGCCTTTGGAGGCACTTCACACACAAACTAATATGCACATAAAATACATAGAAATAAAAAAGAAAAAGAAAAAAAGCAATTATCCCAAGGCTTTGGTTTACTGCACTGAAAAGTGCCTTTGGAAATTAATCCATGAGTCAATTCAAACTGGTTTGAGCTTCAAGATATTTGTCTTATTTGTTTGTTTAAGAATTTTAACTATTCTAATATGAAATAGAGCTTACTTTCAGTAGTTGAAATTGAAAAAAGAAGTGAACATTAAATGCCTTCTTTATAGTTTACTAAGTTTTTAGGAGCAAGTTCCAATGTAGCCCCAGACCCTGACTCAGAGCTGGCTGTACTGTCCAGGATTCAGGTTCGTTCAGCCGTGTGAGCACACATGCAACCTCACATTATTCCAAAGAAATTCACTTGGGGATCACAAGGAATGAAAATATGGTTCTGTTTTCCAAAAGCCACACGTGAAGGAAAGAATACCGAATGCTTTCAGTACTGTCACAGCAGTGAGGAGACACTTTCCACAGTTGCTGGTAGTAATTAGTGAGTGCTTACTGGTGGGTTCTTGTCTGCATCTGTTGTGACTTGGAAAAAGGTCACCTGTTTTTAACCCTTAGTAAATGCCTTTGATTCAACTAATTTAGATTTATTCTACGGCACTTAGCTGTGTCTTTACTACCTACGAGAAGTATAGAAATATAGATATTTTGTACAATCTATTTTAGCAGATAATACATGAATTGAGTTAAAATCCAGTAGTTGTGTTTCACAATTGCATTTTGTTTGTGTTTTAGAGTTACATTTTATGTTAATCTAAACACCATATGTACTTAGTTTAAGGAGTAAAATACAACAAAGAGCAGCCACCTGGCCCATATTTCTCCAACATCTATTCCTAGGTCTTTAGTGTAGTCATTCTTGATTCTTTAAGTTTGGGCTTATGCTATTATTTCTTGACTTTTGAATTGTATTATGACTTTCCTCCACCCTTTGGGAGATGAGCTACATTCTTAACCTTTCATTTATATGCTCTCCAAACCATACATATCTCTTTCCCTCTGTGTTTCTTTTTCTTTAGAAAGTTTAAATTACCACATAAAGTAGTGTTTTCTGACAGCATTTTCATAGATTTTTTTTGGAGCCTTCTCTTACAATCCACTCCTTTCTGCCTTATCTGAAGATGAGACAATACAGAAACACATCTGACTCTTCAACCTCACTGAAATTAGGGACAAAATAATGTCAGACTGTCACAGAAGTGAACTCTGAAACTTCTCACATCAGAAACTTGTACCGGCAGCCTTTCCCCCTTACAGGTTCCTATATCTTCTTCATAGACTGTGTCCTTAGCTACATCCCACATGCCCAAACCTTTAGTCTTTTTTTAAAAAAAAATTGTGTGTGTGTACGTGAGAGGGAGAGAGAGAGACAGAGAGAGAGAGAGAGAGAGAATAGGGAGGTGTACTATGCAGGTGTTTACATAGGCCAGAGGCTTTGAATCCCTCTGTAGAAGAACTTACACATTGTTGTGAACCACCCAGCATGGATGCTGGGAATTGAGCTCAGATCGTTGGCAAGAGTTTCAAATGCTTTTAACCACTGACCATCTTTCCAGTCCCCATTTGTGATTTTTAATATTGTTTTTTGATAATTCTGTAGATGAGTCTATGTGTATATTGTCTCACTTCCCGCTCTTTCCTCTAGCTCTTCCCATGACCTCTTCTCACACTCAGGGCCTCTTATTCTTTAATTATTATTGTTACACACACACACACACACACACACACACACACAAATGCATACACACATACACACACGCACACATGTACAGACATGCATACATGCACACACATGCACACGCACACATGCACACACACACACACACACACACACACACACACACACTAGTTCATTTGGTGTTGCTCAGTAGTGATACTTGTATCCTGAAGGTGAACATAAGCATCTGATTGAATTTAAGATCCACTTAACAGGAAGAAAATCTTGCCTGGTACTGTGAACTTAATCCACTACTCATGGCTGGTGAGGGTGTGGACTCTGAAAGGGAACCCACTACTGCCATTTCCCTAAACCAATATAATTTCTAACTGCATTGCAAATATTTATCCTTATACCTGCAAATTAAGTATAGTTCTCGCACCTCATTGAAGAAGTGTCATTTAAAGCAGATGGAGACCATCCCAGAACCCTTCAAAATACTACATTTTTATGTATTTAATATCTTCCCATTCTTCTGCTTGATTTAAAACCTTCTTTCTCCTAGAAGTGGTCCCTGAGCACTCAAGACACAAGTGCCACTTCTGTTCTAACTCCCTAGGGTGCTTGCTGCCCAGCATTGTAGCCAACTGTGCCTAAGTCTTCCCTCTCCAAACTGAATGTTAATGTCAAGGCCACATGTTCACAATTTTCCACCTTCAAGCATGAAGAGGTCATCATTTCTCCCTTCTCAATTTTCCAACAAGGACACTAAGATCTCAGGGGACAGGTGATTTTCCCAGGGTCAAAGCAGTTGTGAATTAAAGGCTCACTTATTCCCATAGTTCTGTAGCACTCCTGGGATATCAGTAGGTCATCTCTCATGAACACTGAAGATGTGTTAAGTGAATGAGGACAAGCCAGAGAAGCTCATAGGTGGGATGTGACTATTAGTTCCAGAGATAGCTAGGCAAACAGACAGACAGACAGACAGACAGATAAAGTAGAGAATGTCCTCAGGAGGCATTGAGCCACTGGGAAATCAGGTTGCTTCTCTAGATCCAGAAGGGCTCTTTGGTGAGGCCAGTGAGGAGCTCAGAACACTCAGCAGTCTTTGGAAGGAGCTGAGACTGTTATGTTCTTTCTCTGGCTTCAGCAGGAAAGAGTTATGATCCTAGCATCTCCAGTCTCACTGTGGAGTGAGAGGACTGCAAAGCTCAAGCCCATGATGAACAGCTTCACCCAGAACACAGAGATCCACTGCCCTGACGTAGATCCTGCTGCCTTGGGAACTCTGCCTGGAACCCCAGCCTCTCTTTCTTCCATCTTCCACTTCTAGGTGAGGCAGGACCACCATGGTGGAGGTGGGTCTTGGGAAGTCCTTCCAGTTCTGTACCAAGAGACTGGCCTCTAGGTGGTCTCTCAGGAGCACTGTCCTGCTCTCCTCACAGCAGGGTCAGGAGAGTCTCCTCCCCAGGCAAGGTCACACAGCAAGTTTGCAGATTTAGAGATGCTGGGAAAAGCCAGGAAGAGGAGGTCAGTGTCCCTTGTCTGTTGATCTTTACCCAGCCCTGTCACCCTTAGGCCTTCTCTTCAAGGAGGAGGCAGGTAAGAGATAGCATAAGACATTGAGCATGGTGCCAGAACAGCCATCATCATGTCAAGCGGCATCTGTCTCAATTCTGGATCCTCAGAACTTTGATCACTTTTCCATTTCCACAGTAGTATAGGAGAGAGGACCATAGGCTGATTGAAGTCCAAAGAATTCTGTTAGGAAAAAAAAGATTACAGAGGCCACGGTGCTCCTGTAGTGTTTCCTAGATAATTAGTCAGTGGGTGATCCCTTTATCACTATCCAGCACATCATTCCTTTCACCTTCTGTTGTGGAAACAAAGCTGTCTCTCCAGGGCATAACTTCTGCAACAGCTCTGCTGCAGGCAGGTCAGTCTGAGCTTTGCAGAGCTGAGCCCAGGCACACTGATGGGTGAGGTGTTGGGTAGGAAGGACTGTGTTAGAATGGTAAAGTGGATGAATCAAGCACCGGCGGGAGGATACATATGTACCTGAAAATGCATAGCAGACTGCATGTGAGTGACTGCAGAATTCAGAGTTTGTGACTGGAATTTTGGCTGGCTCCTGGGATTGCTGAATGACTTCAGGTGCATTGGAGCAGAGGCTTGGAGCATGGTATTGGGTAAGACATCTAAAACTTATAGCCACTTGCCTGGTAACAAAACAGGAAAGTTAGCATTCTGACTATGTCATGTTCCTCTGTGAATATACTCCTTGCCCAGTGCTCAAGTACCTGCCTGGCATGGAGTAGATAGAATAGTTTAGACTGTTGAAAAAAATGATTGAGAAGAAATGAGATTCAAGGAAGTAGACAGAAACACTCCAGCTGAGAGTGCTAGAGACGCAGTTTCCCCTGCCTGTGCTGATATGGCAGACAGACCTGCAGATATAGTGAGCAAGGACAGAGTTGATAGGTTGTGTGTGTGTAGTCATGGATTGGGTCGCACTGTGTGTGGAGAGTCCATTGATATTGTCATGTTTCTATAATTTCTTCCTGTGTGCAGGTGCATGTGAAACATATGACTGTTTTCTGTAGTGCTTGGACTATATCTGTGTTTCTGTGAGTGTGTCTCTGGTATGTCTATGTGTCTGGATATGTCAGGACATACATGTGTCCTGTGTGGGTGTGTACCACCAAGCTCTGGGTCTTTGTGTAACTGAGGTGCTGGTGCATTGTTGATTCTGTATGAGGTTTAGGGCAGCAGGTGCCTGGGAGAAAAGGTTGCTGGTCCTATATCTTATGCATCTCAGCCTCATTCTGATCTCTTAAATAAGTCCTTCCTATGTAGTATCTGCATTATTTGGGGTACTGAAGGAGTCTCCAGCATCCTAGAACTCAGTCCTGTGCCAGGTGTTTCAGGAGCAGACACATATCTCATATTATCAAAAATAGCTAGGAGCTGGAGGGGTGACGCTTGTTAGGCACCTACTATTTGCTAAGTGTTTATGAGGAAGTAGAATTATTATATATGTATTTGTAGATGAGTCTTACTATGTTGCACAACCTGATCTTGAACTCCTGGACTAAAGTGATCCTTCTAACTCAGCACGGACCACCATTTCAAGCTCTTAATCATTTCACTTTAACAGGGAAGAAAAAAGCAGCTCAAAGAGATCAAGTAGCTTCTCCTTATAATTCCCTAATTTTTTTTTAAAATTAATCTCTTCTACCCACATCTGTTTGGTTGAATGGTTTCAAGCTGGTCCTGATCAAATGTCACCTCCTTTGTGAAGCCTTCCAAGAATTCCAAGAGAATTGGGTCAAAGCCCTGGAAAATTCAGATGTGAAATGACAATTGATGTGTTTAGAAGGTTCATCATCTAGGAGAAGATAAGCAGCAACTGAGCTGGAAGAGAGGGGAGAGAGGAATTGAAGGGCACTTCAGAGGTCCAGAGAGGGCGGGGCTTCTGGGGAGAGGGGAGGGAAGCTAGGTTTAGGTGCTGGAGTAGGGGAGGGGAAGCATCTTAGGTAGGGAACAGGATGTTGGGAAGGCTTGTGAGAAAGATGTAAGAAGCAGTGAAAAGGCCAACCAGGCTGGCCTCCAGGGAAGGGGAAACTTCTGGAAGCAGCTGAGGTGAAGACTGGATTAGAATTCTGGGAGCCATGTTGGAAGGCTTTGAGCAGCATTCTGAACCATTCACACTGTCTCCAGTGGGCAGACTTGAGCTGGCCAGGGAAGAAAGCTGGGTGGGAGGAACACCCAGGTCTCTTACTGCTCTGGATTTTCCTCTCTCTAGTCCACAGGAAACTCACTGAAGTCTCTGGAACTTCATCTCAGGATGGATGGCAATGCATCTACCTCCATGACTTGGGATTTCTGGCCAGGAGGGAGACCAGCTTCCATTGGCTTCAGGCATTTTTGAGCCTGTCGAGCAGCCTGCAGGTGAGAGAACCCAGCCATTCCTACTGCATCCTGCCTGCACAAATCATCTTTCTGTGAGTCTGTGCTTGTAGTGATGTACTCATGCTTCCAAACTCAACCTCAAACCTCCTCTGGAATCTCCCTTAAATAAGCCAGGCAGACGATACACACATTTAAGGTGGATTTTTCTACATGCTGCATTGTTTGAGGTTAGGTCATTGGCTGACTTAGCTCTGTAGACTCGTTGCTCAATCCAGTGCTTGACCTGGACAAATCACTAAAAGTGGACGTGACCTATATGGTTGAGTCATCATACTGCTCTGAAAACTCCACACAGCTCAACCCCAGCTAAAAAATTATCTGTTTCTGTTCAGAAAATGAAAAAAAAAAGAGTGGCCAGAATGAAAAGGACATGGAAACTGGATCCTTTAAGACTGGATTTCAGCCACCATAGGTTGAAGAAAGATGACTTAGCAGACATAGAACGGATTGCTTTCACTGCTAGGTGAAAAGCCACAGAGAAAGCCAGCTTGGCACACACTATCACCAGAGGCTAAATTGAGACTATTTGTAGTAGTTACATGACAGCCAGGTTCAGTTCAATTAAAGAAACTAAAATAACTAAATAAGTACAGACCTCCAGTGTCAGACTGATCTAGCTCAAAAGCCACCAGGAACCCACCAGAGAGCAGAGAGAAGCCATCAGGTACCAGGGAAAGGGAGCTACCATCAGTTAGCATCTGCGCCTTGCTTAATCCTTGAAGTACACTGTCTCATTTAAGGTTGACATCAAGCATCTAAGAGAGGAATGAATACACTCATTTTACAGGTCTGGAGAGCAAAGCCTGCGTGACAGAGGTTCTGTGATGACACAGACAACCAGGATAGACCTCAGGCATCTTTGATTTCAGAGTCAGGCTTTTCCTGCAGCACCTAAGGGAGCAGTTCAGAAGAAAGGCCTGGTGCTGACATGAAGGATGGAGTGGAGGGGTGCCAAGGTACAAAGGTCGTTTTCTGGTTTTTAGCAAGCAAGTTCCCCAGGATGGCTCATGAGTGACAATGACAGAGGAAGAAAAATGAACATGTGGGAAATGCCTGAAAAGCTGTCCTGGCAGTTGACTGACTGGTCGTCATTCAGTCTCCTCCACTGCTCATTCTCCTGTGTTCACTCATTGGTCTCCAGAAAGCTTTCATTCATGACATCCTTATTGTGTACAGATCCCTGGACAGGGCAGTGTTCTGCAGCTTTCTTTTAACAGTTGCTTGCCCCAGTATCTTCTAGGACCACACAGAAACATGATCTCTTTCCCTTAGCAGATGGTGGGCAGGTCACCTCAGCCATAGAAAGTCCTAGTGGCCTTAGAGCAATGTGGGGAAGGGTTTGGGGCTTTCAGGACAATGCTAAATGGGGACAAATGAGAGCATTACTTTTAAGATTACAGAAATTTGAAAGTTTTCTGTCCAACTGATTTTATGAGCTGAGTTCAGAGCAAGGGCAGGGTTTGTCCCAGTGTTATCTGTGGATGTTTCAGTCTTTCTGCACCAACAACCCCAGATAACCTTCTTATAAGGAGCTGGCAGTTTTGTTTATTAAACTCTGCTAAGAATCCTATTCAGCTAATTTTCCTTTGAACACTTCCAAGTCTCTCCAGGAAAAAATGATATACTACTCAGGCATGCATGTGGTACAGTCAAATATGCAGGCAAAACAGCAAACGGATTTAAAGTGTAGTCTTTAATTTTAAGATTATATATGGTACCTGGAGGTCCAGGACATCTCCTTGGGGTTTCCAGAACTTAGGTTCCCTGTCCTATCTCTCCCTTCAGCATTCCCACAGGTATCTGACCTCCATGGCTATGACCAACCTCACATACCGACCACAGTTTCAGCTCCTCGGCTTGATGGATGGCACAGATCCACACCTACTGCTGTTTCTGCTTTTCCTTAGCATTTACCTGCTCAACGCCCTGGGCAATCTGAGCATGGTGGTGCTGGTGAGGTCCAATGGGGTTCTGTGCTCCCCCATGTATTATTTCCTAGGTCACCTGAGCCTTGTGGATGTCTGCTTTACTACAGTCACTGTCCCCAGACTGCTGGTCACCCTGCTCCACCCTGGCCAGGTCATATCCTTCCAGGCTTGCTTTGCCCAGATGTACTTCTTTGTAGCTCTGGGCATCACTGAGAGCTACCTCCTGGCAGCCATGTCCTATGACAGAGCGGTGGCTGTGTGCAGGCCGCTGCACTATGGTGTAGTCATGACACCCTGGCGTTGCTTTGCCCTGGTGGCTGCATCCTGGGCTGTGGCCCATCTGCATTCTCTGCTGCATACACTGCTCATCTCTGCTCTCTCCTACCCTCACTCCGCCTCAGTGCACCACTTCTTTTGTGACATGACCGTAATGCTGAGCTTGGCAACCTCTGACACATCTGCTGCAGAGACTGCCATCTTCTCAGAGGGCCTAGCAGTGGTGCTGACTCCTCTACTCCTCGTGTCTCTCTCCTATGCACGCATTCTTGTGGCAGTGCTTGGAATGCGGACCACAGAAGGCCGGCATCGAGTCTTCTCCACCTGCGGGGCCCACCTGGTGGTAGTGTCACTTTTCTTTGGCTCAGTCCTGTCCGTCTACTTCCGTCCATCATCTGCCTACTCAGCTCACTATGACCGCATGGCCAGCGTGGTCTATGCGGTAGTCACACCGACCTTGAACCCTTTTATCTACAGTCTTCGTAACAAAGAGGTCAAGGGTGCCCTAAAAAGGGGTTTCAGATGGAGAGCAGCACCCCAAGATGAGTAATGGAAGGTTTGGGTTAACTGACATATCAATAATAGTATCAACTCCCCAATCATTATAGTCTTATTCCTTCTTTCTCCAAAAATCAATGTATTCTCCTTTATTCCCCATTCCTTCAAGTTCTGTTAGTTTTGCTCCTACACAGACTTATGCCTTGTTAAATTAGAATTAGATCCCAAGTAAATATGACCACATGTTACATAGTGATATGTAACACAAAGTTAAATGACAGTAAATTGGATGCCTTTGTATGTTGTTTGTGTGCTCAGAATAGTCTAGTGTTGCTCAGAAATTCTAATTTTTGGAAAGTTGTAAAACTAAAAAGAGAGCAGAAAAAGGTAAGGATAAACTTATCTGGTTATCTATGCAATGGGAATGTGGAATGCAAGTAACATCAAGATGCGAATGGAGAAGCTGGAGAAGGAGGGCACATGGCAGTGTTTGTGCCATAATGACAGCCATAGTCAAACAGGCTCTTCCTGGACTACTTCTAGATAATTTAAATGTGGTTTTAACTTAATGTTTTTCTTCGTAGATTATGTATTCTGTATTTGCATTGTAAAAAATTCAAAGAGACAAAATTCTCCTTTACCCACCCAAATTAGCCTCCACTGCCATCCTAGCTTCTCTGTACGTTATTCTGCAATTTCATTTTATTTCTTGAAATAATATGTCTAGAAGAGTTTATCAAGTCTCTACAAACCACTCTCCTATGTTTAGGATGTGAATACTTAGCTACAACATCTACTGCTTATTTACACAGTCCCTTGTCCACAATTTAACAGTTTAAAATGTCTTCTCACCTTTTTACTATTACAGGATAGAACGGACATTTAGTGATGAACTGTGTGTGACAAATGCTGTCCTAAGTACACTGTGCACATGACTCTCACCAAGTGGGAGTCCATGAGGAATTCACATTGTACAACACAGGAAACAGACTGAATGGAGACTAGAGGCTGTCCCCAAGTGAGAAGCCCAAGGACTTTACTTTCTGTGATGAATAGTAGTGTATCCTATCCACCTTCCCACCTTACTGAATAACTTTTAGTTGCCAATGTAAAAACTCCTCAGACACATTTCTGTTTACATTTGTTTGCTTTGATGACGATGATGACGATGATGACGATGATGACGATGATGACGATGATGACGATGATGATGATTTTATTCTTTCTTTTGCATTAGTTATATATCTATTATCCTATTAATGAGATTCAATTAATCTCATTGCTGGTTCAGTGTATGTGACCACACCCTGGGGAGTTCAGCTTCCCTCTATGTGTCCTCCTCCCGTCTCATTTTTAGTTTCTAACATTGTTTCTTTTCTTACTCATCTGGCTTCTTTTTACTTAGGTTTCTTAATGCTTTTATTCTACTTTGTGTTGTTCTACTTGCCAAAGCTTATCTTCTGCATTAACCATCCCAAAGAATGAACATTTAGTTTTTACCAATATTGACTTTATTGTTTCTTGATGTTCAACTCCATTGATGCTTTTCACTTCCACATTTATTAATTTCTACATCTTATTTTCAGCTAACATTGTGCTTCTTTTCTAGATTCTTTAAGGCTTATGTATCATCTTGACTTTTGGTAAAGGTGTCTCATAATCGTTGTTAATGGGACTTGACATCTCTTCTGTTAGCATGAACAATCTATGATTGTCTTTGGAGGATGGAGTTGACCCTCTCAGATCTCAAGGGTCCTGTTGATCTACCTATTGCACTCAGCTGTGTCTTACATTTAGCTTTGGGCTCCAGCCCTGTTACCAGAGTCTGATCTGTTGTTACAGCTTCTGGAAACTCAGGCTCTCAACTGCTACTAGTGTGTAGGCTCCACCAGTGCATGTAAGATTTTTTATATCTTCATGACTTAGAATGGTCAAGTCCATTTGCATTTGTGAATGGAGTACTTTAGACACTGTTTCCTAGCTCACTGCTCCCAAGATACAGCTTTTCTAAAAGCTTTCCTATGTTCAGAGATCACTGGACACATAGAGTGAGCTTGCCACCCCCTTTCAATATCCCAAACTATCTAGAGGATTCTATTGTTCTTTCATCCTTGAGCTAGAGAACAAGAACATGGTCCCATACTCACATATAAATTCTTGCTAGAAACACTAGTATTGTACATTTTTTAAAAATTACATGGAGTGCATGCAGAGCCCAGAGGACAATTTGCAGGAGTTGATTTTCTTCTTCTACCATCTGGCTCCTCAAGATAGAACTCAGGTCATGAGGCTTGTCAGAGACTTCTCTACCCACTAAGCCATCTTACCAAGCCAACTGTTATACCAGGCAGCCTATGGTTACATTGTTTTCAAAGTAATATTCCACATAGTTAGAAAATAGTGTTCACTCTTATCAATATTTATGTTAGCTTTGAAAGTGTATCTCCAGTAGCCAGAATACTTAGTTGAAAATTCTTAGAAATTAGAAAATTTGGTAACATGGATACATTTGTCATACAACACAATTGTCATACAAGGAAATAAGTTTTTAAACAAAAATTGTTTAAACAACAACAAAAAAAGAGTTGTGATCTACTCTAAAATTATAAAATTTAAATATTATAAAATTAATATTAAAAATATTCAGGAGAGTAAAAGTAGAAATTATTATATAATTATTATACAAAGTAATATATAGAATTCAACTGAGAAAATTCAAATAAGGAGGAATATATTCTTCATCCTATTCTGTAGAAATAACCAACTTTGTTTAATAAATGTATGATTGCATGTAACTATAATGTAGCAATATGATTACAATGTAATTTCCAAACTGTTTGTTATACAACTTAATATATTAGACTGTAAGCATATTTGAAAGAATGCTATCTCAAGAATACTTTGAAAGAGATATATTTGTTATTTTTATTAAATACCATTTTTTTTGTTTCTGAATGTCATTATATTTAGGTGTCCTTTTTTTCTCATCTGAAGTATTTTTATTTTTTGCCATTTTTTCAAATTAAAATAAAACCATATCATTTTCTTTTTCTCTCTCGTCCACCCACTCCCTCCCATTTCCTTTCTTCACTTCTCCTCAAATTCATAGCCTCTTTTTATTTAATATTGTTACATACATATGCACATAATACATAAATATTGATTGCTGAATTCATTTAGTTCTGCTTTTGTGTATATGATTTGAGGGTGACCACTTGGTATTAAATGACCAATTAGAGAGTACCTCCCTTGGCAAGACTAATGGATTAGTCCACACAGGCATTTTATTTTATTTATTTTTATTGAAAACAGAATTTTTATACAATTATTCTGATCAGGGTTCCCTTTCCCCCAATCCTCCCAGATGCTTTTCACTCACTCAAACACATACCTTATCTTTTTAAAAATTAATCATTTTATTTGTTTATATTTCAAATGTTATCCCCCTTCCTGGTCTCCCCTCCATGAGCCCCCACCTTTCCCTCTCCCTTTTGCTTCTAAGAGGATGCTCCTCCACCCACCCACCTACTCCTGCTTCACCCCTCAAACACCCTGTTTCTCTGGGGCATCAAGCCTCCACAGGACCAAGCACCACCTGTAGTGATGAGTTTGCTTTGAGCTTCCTTCAAGTTGTAGGTGCTCACGTTCGCAGGAGCTATCTTGGATCTGCAGATGAAAGACACAAACACATTAGCTCATTTTTAAACTGCCTTATTGGCTCTTTGGCTGGGCTCTTCTAAGACTTCCGTGGCTATCATGCTCTCACCTTTACTCCTAGCTCAACACCTCTAAATCTTCACTCAACTGATGTCTGGGATTTTTTGATGGTTCCCCAAGTTCCTCACCCCCCACTGATACTCATTTCTATTTGTTCTCCTGGCCCTCTGGACTTCTCTCTTTTTCCCATACCTGGTTCTGATCCCTCATTTTCTCCCCTCCCCTCTTCCACCCAGGTTCCTCCCTCCGTCTGCTTCTTGTGATTATTTTGTTTCTTTTTCTAAGTGGGTTTGAAGCATTTATACCTTGGCCTTCCTTCTTGTTAAGCTTCATATGGTTTTTGAGTTGTATCATGGGCATTCTGAGCTTTTGGGCTAGTATCCACTTATAAATGAGTACATACCATGTATATCCATTTGATTCTCAGTTACCTCACTCAGGATGATATTTTCCAGTTGTACCCATTTTCCTACAAAGTTCGTGAAGTTATCATTTTTAATAGCTGAGTAGTATTCCATTGTATAAATGTACCACATTTTCTGTATCCACTCTTCAGTTGAGGGGCATCTGGGTTGTTTCCAGCTTCTGGCTAATATAAATAAGGCTGTTACAAACATAGTGGAGCATGTGTCCTTGTTATATGTTGGAGCATCTTTTGCGTATAGCCGGGTCCTCAGATAGTACCATGTCCAATTGTCTGAGGAACTGCCAGACTAATTTCCAAAGTGGTTGTATCAGCTTGTGATCCTATCAATAATGGAGGCTTATTCCTCTTTTTCCACATCCTCACCAACATCTGTCACCTGAGTTTTTGATCTTAGCCATTCTGATTGGTGTAAGGTTGAATCTCAGGATCATTTTGATTTATATTTCCTTGATGACTAAGGAAGTTCAACATTTCTTTAGGTGCTTCTCGGCCATTTGAGATTCTCAGTTGAAAATTCTTTGTTTAGCTCTGCACCCCCCCTCCCATTTGCTTTTCTAGAGTCTACCATCTTGAGTTCATTGTATATTTTGGATATTAGACCTCTTTGGGATGTAGGGTTGGTAAGGATCTTTTCCCAATCTGTAGGTTGTTGTTTTGTCCTATTGATAGTATCATTTGCCTTACAGAATCTTTTCAATTTTATGAGGTCCCATTTGAACACTGTTGATATTAGAGACTGAGACTTTGGTTTTCTGTTCAGGAAAGTTTGCCCTATGTAAATGTGTTTGAGGCTCTTTTCCACTTTCTCTTCTATTAGATTCAGCATATCTGGTTTTAGGTGGAGGTCCTTGATCTACTTGGACTTGAGCTTTGTACAAGGAGATAAAAATGGATCAATTTGCATTCTTATACATGTAGACTGACAGTTGAACCAGCACCATTTGTTGAAAATGCTGTTCTTTTCCCTCTGTGTGGTTTTGGCTTCTTTGTCAAAAATCAAGTAACCATAGATGTGTGTATTTATTTCTTAATCTTCAATTCTATTCCATTAACCTACCTGTCTGTCTCTGTACCAATACCATGCAGTTTTTATCACTATTGCTCTGGAGTACAGTTTGGGGTCAGGGATGGTGATTCTTCCCAGAAGTTCTTTTAATGTTGAGAATTGTTTTCAACATTGTTTTTGTTTTTGTTGTTGTTGTTTTTGTTGTTGTTGTTGTTGTTGTTATTCCAGATGAAGTTCAGAATTGCTCTTCTGGTCTCTGTGAAGTATTGAGTGGGAATTTTGATGGGGATTGCATTGAATTTGTAGACTGGTTTTGGTAAGATGGCCATTTTTACTATGTTAATTCTACCAATCCATGAGCATTGGAGATCTTTCCATCTTTCCATATTCTGAAGTCTTCTTCAATTTCTTCCTTCAGGGTCTTGAAGGTCTTGTCATAAATATCTTTCACTTGCTTGGTTAGAGTTACCCCAAGATATTTTATATTATTTGTGACTATTGTGAAGGGTGTTGTCCCCTTAATTTCTTTCTAAACCCTTTTATGCTGTGTGTAGAATAAGGATACTGATTTGTTAGCATTAATTTTATATCCATCTACTTTAGTTGTTTTTCAGGTGTAAGAGTTGTGTGGTAGAAGTTTTGGGGTTGCTTATGTATACTATTATATCATCTGTATACTGGCTGGTTTCATGTCAACTTGACACAAGCTGGAGTTATCACAGAGAAAGGAGCTTCAGTTGATGAAATGCCTCCATGAGATCTGGCTGTAAGGCATTTTCTCAATTAGTGATTAGGAGGGAAGGGTCAGCCCATTGTGGGTGGTGCCATCCCTGGGCTTGTGGTGGTCCTCGGTTCTATAAGAAAGCAGGCTGAGCAAGCAAGGGGAAGCAAGCCAGTAAGAAACATCCATCCATGGCCTCTGCATCATCAGCTTCTGTTTCCTGACCTACTTGAGTTCCAGTCCTGACTTCCCTTGGTGATGAACAGCAGTGTGGAAGTATAAGCTGAATAAACCCTTTCCTCCCCAACTTGCTTCTTGGTCATGGTGTTTGTGCAGGAATAGAAACCTTGACTAAGACAATCTGCAAATAATGATACCTTGATTTCTTCCTTTCCAGTTTGTATCCTTTGACTTCCTTTAGTTGTCTAATTGCTCTACCTAGAAATTATAGTACTACATTGAATATATAGGGAGAGAGTATGCACTCTTGACTTGTCCCTGATTTTAGTGGGATTGCTTCAAGATTTTCCCCATTTAATTTGATGTTGGCTGTTGGTTTGCTGTATATTGCATTTTATTATGTTTAGTTATGTGCCTTGAATTCTTGATCTTTCCAAGACTTTTAACATAAAGGGGTGTTGTATTCTGTTGAAGGATTTTTCAGCATCTAATGAGATGATCATGTGATTTTTTTCTTTCAGTTTGTTTATATTGTGGATCACATTCATGAATTTCCATATATTGAACCATCTCTGCATCCTTGGGATTAAGCCTACTTGATTGTGGTAAATGATAGTTCTTATGTGTTCTTGAATTCAGTTTTTGAGAATTTTATTGAATATTTTTGCACTGATAGTCATAAGTGAAATTTGTTTGAAGTTCTTTTTCTTTGTTGGACTTTGCACATCTTAGGTATGAGTGTAAGTGTGGATTCATAAAATGAATTAGGTTAATATTTCTTATGTTTGTATTTTATGGAGTCATTTGAGAAGTAATGGTAATGGGTCTTCTTTGAAGGTCTGATGGAATTCTGCACTAAAACTATTTGACCCTTAGCACTTTTTGGTTGGGAGACTTTTAATGACTGATTCTATTTCTTTAGGGGTTTAGATCATTTGTCAGATCCAGATTTAACTTTGGTATCTGGTATCTGTCTAGAAAACCATCCATTTCATCTAGATTTTCCAATTTTCTTGAGTATAGGCTTTTGTAGTGGGATCTGATGATTTCCTCAATTTCCTCAGTTTCAGTTATGTCTCCCTTTTCTTTTCTGATTTTGTTAATTTGATACTGTCTCTGGGCCCTTTAGCTAGTTTGGCTTTGGGTTTATCCATGTTGTTGATTTTCTCAAAGAACCAGATGTTAGTTTTGTTGATTCTTTATATAGTTCTCTTTGTTTCTAATTGGTTAATTTCAGCTGTGAGTTTGATTATTTCTTGCCATCTACACCTCTTGGGTGTGGTTGTTTCTTTCTGTTATAGAGCTTTCAGATGTGCTAGTGTAGGATCTCTCTAACGTCTTTACAAAGGTACTCAGTGCTGTGAATTTTTCCTCTTAGCATAGCTTTTTTTTGTGTCTCTTAAGCTTGGGTATGCCATGCCTTCATTTTCATTAAATTCTAGAAAGTCTTTAATTTCTTAATTTCTTCTCTGACCAAGTTATCATTGAGTAGAGAATTGTTCAGTTTCCATGTTCATATGAGCTTTCTTATGTCTTTGTTGTTATTAAAGACTAGCTTTAGTACATGGTGATTTGATAGAATGCATAGAATTATATCAATCATCTTGTATCTGTCAAGGCTTGTTTTGCATCTGATTATACGGCCAGTTTTGGAGATGTACCTTGAGGTTCTGAGAAGAAGGTATATTCTTTTTTTTGGGTGAAATAATCTGTAGATGTCTGTTAAACCCATTAGGTCCATAACTTCTGTTTGTTTCACTGTGTCTCTGTTTAGGATCTGTTTCTATGATCTGTTGATTGGTATGAATGAGGTGTTGAAGTCTCCCACTATTATTGTGTGAGAATACAATGTGTTGTGTGTTTCTTTTACAAATATTCGTGCCCTTGCATTTGGGGCATAGATGTTCAGAACTGAAAGTTCAGCTTTGTGGATTTTGCCTTTGACAAGTATGAAGAGTCTTTCCACATATCTTTTGATAAGTTTTGGTTGAAAGTCTATTTTATTGGATATTACAAAAGGTACTCCAGCTTGCTTCTTGGGACCATTTGCTTGGAATTTTTTTTCCAGCCTTTTACTCTGAGGCAGTGTCTGTCTTTGTCATTGATGTGTGTTTCTTGTATGTAACAAAATGCTGGTCCTGTTTATTTATCCAGTCTGTTAGTCTACTTCTTTTTATTTGGGAATTGAGTCCATTGATGTTGAGAGATATTAAAGACCAATGATTGTTGATTCCTCTTATTTTTGTTGTTAGTGGTGTGGTTCTTTTCTTTTGAGTTTGTTGTGAGATGATTAATTTCTTAGTTTTTCGTGCATGTAGTTTCCTTCTTTGTGTTGGAGTTTTCCTTCAATTATCCTCTGTAGGGCTGGATTAGTAGAAAGATATTGCTTAAATTTGGTTTTGTCCTAGAATATCTTGGTTTCTCCATTTATGATGATTGAGAGTTTTGCTGGGTATAGTAGCCTAGGGTGGCATTTGTGTTCTTTTATGGTTTATATGACATCTGTCCAAGGTCTTCTGGTTTTTACAGTCTTTGTTGAGAAGTCTGATGTCATTCTGAGAGGTCTTCCTTTACATGTTACTTGGCCTTTTTTCCTTACCACTTTTAATATTCTTTTTTGTCTGCATTTAGTGTTTTGACTATTATGTGATGAGTGGAATTTCTTGTCTGGTCAAATCTATTTTGGTGTTCTGTAGGCTTCTTGTATGTTTATGACCATAACTTTTTTTTTTTTTTTTAACTTTAGGGAGGCTTTCTTCCACGATTTTGCTAAAGATGTTACTGGCCCTTTGAGTTGGTAATCTTCTCTCTCTCTTCTATTCCTATTATTAGTAGGTTTCGTCTTTTCATTGTGTCCTGGATTTCCTGGATGTTTTGGGTTAGGAGTTTTTTGCACCTTGTATTTTCTTTTGTATTTCTGTTTTGTATTTCTTTGTATTTTCTGTTGTGTCAATGTCTTCTATGGTATCTTCTATGTATGAGACTCTCTTATACTATTCTGTTGGTGATGCTTGCATCTGCTACTCCTCTCTCTTTTCTAGGTTTTCCATATCCAGGGTTGCCTTCTTTTGTGATTTCTTTATTGTTTCCATTGCCACTTTTAGACCCTGGATGGTTTTGTTCAATTCCTTCACATGTTTGACTGTGTTTTCCTGTATTTCTTAAGGGATTTGTGTTTTCTCTTTAAGGGCTTCTATCTGTTTGCCTGTGTTCTCCTGTTTTTCTTTAAGGGAGTTATTTACGTCCTCCTTAAGGTCCTTTATCATATTTATGAAATGGGATTTTAGGTCAGAGTCTTGATTTTCAGGTGAGTTATGCTATCCAAGGCTTGCTGTGGTAGGACAGTTGGGTTTTAATGGTGCCAAGTGGCACTCATTTCTGTTGCATACGTTCTTGCACTTGCGTCTTGCCATCTGGTTATCTCAGGTGTTAACTGGCCTTGCTGTTTCTGACTGGACCCTGTTGCTCCTGTAAGCTTTTCAGTATGGTTATATCCGATCACCTGGGAGTCCAGATGTCTCTGGGTATGGGAGGGGGTCTGGAGTGCCAACTCTGCCCTTGGCCAATTTGTAGGCCAGAAGAAAGATGCCCACTCCTATCTTTTTCTCTCATTAGAAAACCAACTGGCATCCAAAAATAAAATAAAAGGAAAGGAAGTAAAAACTAAAATAGGACAAACAAAGAAGAAGTGACAAGAAAAAGCATAGAAACCACATACAGACTCAGAGACACACATTTGCACACAGAGAAATCTCATACAACCACAAAGTGTGAAACCATGATGTATAAGTAAGAGACTTGTAAGGTAGAACAAAACAAACAAAACATCTCCAAAAATCCCCTTTGAGTTTGTTTTCTGCTGGTCATGTACTACTGGGACTGCAACCTGCCCTTAAGCTGCACAGATATTTTAGGTGTACATCTATCAAAGTGTACCTTCTGTGCTTGGACAGAAATATAATGGTATCTGGAAATTCTAGAATAAGGAAACAAATTTGAGATAAACCGCATAACACAAAAGTAGTATATTTAAGTATCAAAGATAGTGACATTTGATTTGTTGGTAATGGAGAGAAGAGAAAGTGGATATTTATTCATAAGTCAACTTTTAAGTGGATCAGAAATAGATATGTGGAGACCAAGACTGAAGAGTGTGCAAATGATACTATTCAATGTTTTTAATAGAAAACTTCTTTCCAAGGACTACTACAGAAAAATGAGTCAGGAAACGTTTTCTACTCCAAATTTAAAGTATTTTGCAAGATAAAAGTAGAAAAATAGCCTGTGGAGAGAAATTCCACCATTCAGATCAAGTGGCAGCATTCCTAACAGGAAAACAAGAAGAACGCAATTTAAGACAAAGATGTTGCCTGGATAACACAGGAATGTAAAATTGGTTGACAAATATAAAAGTTGACTTTACCAATACACACAGTAGTTTAGCTTAAAAACAGTAAAATCTCACAGTTTAGCATGAGGGCAATAAACATCTGGAGCAGAATTTCCAACACTGGGGACACTAAAGAAGTAGTTACATCCTCATTTACTTTGAGGAGCATAGAGTAGAAGAATGTCTTCCGCAATTTGGCAGTTTCTACTCTATTACAAAATGTTCATATTCTCTGAGCTAATGTACTTATTTCTGAGTATATTTTCATAAAAAAATAGGACAATGTTACAAAATATTGGGATTAAGGCATAAAATTGAGGCTGTATTATTTAAATCAAGGATAAACTGAAAACAACCCAAAAGTCCTCCAAAAGTTAGTTTCTGAAATGCATTATTCTAAAAATGTCATAAGTATTGTCAGATGTGGTGGCAGTTCACACTCACAGTTCCAATACTAAAAAGGCTGAAGAACAAGGATAACTGCAAATTCAAGGCCAACATAAGCAACAGAGAGAGACCTTGCACCAAAACAAAACAAAAACACACTACAAGTCCTTATGTGAAATGCTGAGTTCACAGTACATTTTAAGTGAAAGCAATTAAAGAAGTCTTTAGCTCTACTTATTTATTATATTCAGTTCTAGGCTGTGTATAGACAATACATAGAATAACAACTTTTAACTGCTTTGATAGAGAAGGAGACAGGACTGTAGGAGGCCTTCATGTTTTGCAACCTAAGTACCTTCAAGCAGGTATGTAGTATTATAGTAGTCAATGCATTTTTGGAAAAACAAATAGTGTCAACACAGGTATTACTAGGAAGATTTCCTTTTGAAGGTAGTCTTTAGGGCATAATTTAGGAAATATGAAAATGCACTCGAGAAATCACCTAGAATAAACATGTAAAGCAATGAAGAAGACTTTGTTCATTTTAGGAATTGGTAATCACTTATCTTTAAGAGATTTGTACTTTTTTTTTTTTTTTAGAAAATAGAGCATCACATTATATCAACATATAAGAAAGGAAAATCTTATCTAGGAATAACAAATAGATTCTAGACCTATAACTATTCATATTTCCTTAGACTATACCATGGGCTACTACTTTACTATTTGTAAATTAAGCAGCGTGTAATGGGACTGGATACCTTGTTCCAGATTATACAATTTTAATTCAAAAAAGCAATTGACATCCAATATGTAGACATAATCAATAGAAGTAGTTCATCATTATCAGACAAATTATTTGTGCCATGAATTCCAGAAGAAAGGAGTTTTAATATATGATCATTAAATAAGCTTTTAATCAACACATGAAAAGAAGCTATGAAGTAATTTGAGACAAGAGAAATGACTCCACCGAACAAATGCATTATTGAGGGCATGTTATTATTAACATATATTAAGTTGGAAATAGTCCTCATAGAGTAAGTATGTTTGTCAGAAGCAAAGTGCCAAAGTGACTAAGGAGTTGAAGTTGCTTTCCAGGAAATGGAAAGATCTTTATCTTGTTTGAACAATAGACACCAACATTTGTGTTCATTCAGACTTAAATGATAATCAAGGAGCACGTAGAGTATGTCAGGTCTTAAGTTATGCCACACATGAAGTATAGTGCTAAATTTAAGAGGCATGAGAAATTCTAACTACTTAAAGTCGAAGAAAGCCCCTGTATACTGTTTGAAATTGAACCTACTATTTGAAAACATATTTTTATCTTTAGAGTCACTGTCTCAGAGAAAGGTTAACCATCTGCTTTGAAAACACCCTTTTAAAAGCTCCCTTTATATCCTGATTCCTGAAGCTGTAGATAAAGGGGTTCAGCATTGGGGTCACCACTGTGTACATTACAGCCATGACAGTCTCCTTAATGGTTGAGATATTATCTGATGGACATAAGTAGAGGCCAATGATTGTCCCATAGAAAAGAGACACCACAGAGAGGTGGGAACCACAGGTGGAGAAGGCCTTGCGGATGCTTCTAGAAGAGGGGATCTTGAGGATGGAGGACACTATTTGTGCATAGGATGAAAATATCAACAGGAATGGGACAATAATGACAAGTCCTCCTAAGATAAATATCATCAACTTATTGATCTGAATGTTAGAGCAGGCTAACTTCAGAAGAGCTGACATGTCACAGAAAAAGTGAGGGATCACATGATTAGCACAGAATGAGAGCCGAGCCATGAGCAGTGTGTGTGACAAAGAGATGACTGTGGTCAGTAGCCAAGATAGGGCCACAAGGCTGAGACACAGCTTGAGGCTCATGATGCTAGTATAGTGCAGGGGGAAGCAGATGGCCACGTAGCGGTCATAGGCCATGGCCACAAGAAGAAAGCTCTCGAGATCTGCAAAAAGCAGGAAAAAGTACATTTGTGTTAGGCAGCCTGCATAGGGGATGGATGGAACTTGGCTTTGCATGTTCTGCAGCAATTTGGGAATGGTCACAGAGGAAAAGCAGAAGTCAGAGAAGGACAAGTTACTGAGAAACAAGTACATGGGTGTGTGGAGATGGGAGTCCAGGTGAATAAGGACAATGATGATGAGGTTCCCCAGGACAGTGGTGAGGTACATGGCCAGGAACAGGGCATAGAACAGGTCTTGCTGACGTGGTTCAATAGGCAAGCCCTGGAGGAGGAACTCTGAAACAACAGTTTGATTTCCTCTTTCCATGTTCACTTCTTAACCTTTTCAAACATAAGAATGAGTTGTATGAATATACAAACATACACAATGCTAATGCTTTAGGAAGGCATTTTAAAATCTAAATCTAACACTTGTGAGTAATGAAAGATTACTTCATTATTTTGTATTTTTCTAAGTGTGTAGTAATTAGTTACATAAAGCAAATATACAAGGGCATAGATTAAATTCAGAAATACTGAATTCTTTAAGAATGTTCTTCTGAAAGCACACTTGTAGAAAGCTGATGTAGAAAGCTGAAGTGGGAGGATCTGAAGTCCAAGGTCTGCCTGGGCCATGTAGCAAGCTGGAGGCCAGCCTGTCAACTTAACGAGACCCAACTCAATCTAAAATTAAAGGGACTGGGGCTTATAATTTCTAGTGCTGTGATAAAACATCATGACCAAAAGCAACTTGGGGAGAAAAGGATTTGTCTCATTTATGCTTCCACATCATAGTTCATCAACAGAGGAAGTCAGTCTAGAAATTTAAGTAGGCAGGAATTGATGCAGAAGCCATGGAGGAATGCTGCATACTGGTTTCTTCATCTGTTTTCTTGTAGTGGCTAGGACCGTCATGCACAATGAACGGTTACCTTTTGCATCAATCATTTTTTAAAAACGTTTCACGGGTTTGCCTAGAAACTGGTTTGGTGGAGGCATCTTCTCAACTGTGGTTCCTTATTTCCAAAGGACTCTAGTTGGTGTCAAGTTCTCATACAACTAGTCAACACAGTGAAGAGACTGGATCAGAAAATGTCATGGAGAACAATTGAAGAAGACATTTGATAGCAACCTCAACCCCTGCATTCATACACTCCTGTAAGTAGGCACACCCACACATGAGCAGATATACTTGTGTATATCATACACAAATAAGTATATAAAACAAACAAAACTAAAATAATTCATGTCCAGAGAACACTAGAGGCATCAGAGTTGAGGGGAATACAAGGGAGAGAGACATCCTAAGATATCAAGGAGCGTGTTGTGATATACACAGCACTTCAGTGGTGAGTTTTTTCAATTTACTCTGCTTCTACAAACATCATTATAATGGGAAAATACAAACGCTTACCTCGCAATGCCAAGTTATCTAGAGAGACATTGTGCTGTAACATTTGGAAGACTCAGTGCCATTACCACTAGGCTCTATAGCATCGATGCAATACTTTTCCAAATGTTTCTTGATCCATACCCTCTGAATGAGCCCCAAACCTTGGTATTAGAGAGGAGATATGAGAAACAAACAACAATCTTATCTCAAGTGTGAAGTTGAGTTTATTTCTAAACTTACTAAAATTATGAATGCTTGATCAACAGGGGTGAAAAGTAGCTTCTTATAAAGGGACCCTCAGGATGGCCTCCTACACACTGTCTTCCTAGACCTCAATGTTTTCTGAGGCCTTTAGGAGTCAGGATCCATTGGCTACTGTCTATGATCTTGGCAAATTGGGACAAATTGCTGGCCTTACACTTAAATTTCAGTGACTTTTACAGATCATATTTTGGAACTGTGTTTAGAATTATTGATTTGCAAAGTAAAAAGTACTGAAAATTATATCATAGATTACTTTCTATAAAGATCTCTGGTGATCCCCAATTACAAAGAAATTGCTTAGTACTCATGATGGTAGAGAATAAAAATGATGACTTCTAAATTATCCTATAGAATTCTCCTTTAGAACTATCTGTGAAAGAGGATTTTAGAATGGCTCCCCCTTCTGAATCTCATCCCAGCTTACCTAACTGGTCTGATTGTGGCTCCATCCAGATCCTGCTTCCTGTCTCCTGCTTCCACACTGTGCATTTCCAGATAGAGTCCCTATAATTGTCTTCTCACCCCTTTCTTCTACAAGGCATGGACTCCCGGGATCCTTGAGTCCCAGAGAAGCTCATTAGTAACACACCTAGTATTTTCCCCTTTACTTACTGCCATGCTATTCTAAACCATGTATCTAAATAAATTATGTTAACAGCAAGAATTCTGGGTTCATTCCAATTCTGACATTTTAGGAATGCTTCATTTAACCTCCATGGTCTTGTTCATAATTATTTTCATTGAGTTCTGCAATAGAGGGACACACAGAAGTTGAAAGCAATGATGATTTCCAAATCTTATAACTATATCACACTAAAACCCACTGACGTGTGTAAATTGTGTGCTAGGTGAATTATTTGTCAATAAAGACTTTGTTAAAAAACCCACAGTATTAGTACCAAACACTGTACCTCTTGATACATTGCCTTGTTAAGTGACCATTTCTTTCTCTCTCTCTCTCTCTCTCTCTCTCTCTCTCTCTCTCTCTCTCTCT
>JADRCH010000059.1:8527393-8547633 GCA_019843965.1 Rhynchomys soricoides
TCTCTCTCTCTCTCTCTCTCTCTCTCTCTCTCTCTCTCTCTCTCTCTCTCTGTGCGTGTGTGTGTGTCTGTCTATCTGTCTCTGTCTCTCCCTCCCTCCCTCTGTAGGGGGTGTGGGTTTGTGAATTCTACCTGTTTTCATTGGCTAGACTTTAAGTTCTGTGATATGGAGTGATGTGTTGATTGATCCACATAAGACCTTCTATTCATTGGTTTGTTATATCATTTCTGAGAGGTAGTCATTATGTAACTATTATATGCAATGTAGTGAGCCACATGCTATGGTGGGAAACAGCAGCCAAGGTAACCTAATTTCTGGCCTTAGAAGTCTCCAATCTAGTTGTTATAGAGGATTACTTACCCACCTACTAATAAGTTACAGTTTCTTACTAGTAACTTACTAGTAAAAGTAATGAAATACGTGGTGCAATATTATCAAGGGGACTTAATATTCACTGTTTGAGGGAATATATCCATGTTTTCTTTATTATTTTCTTCTATTATTGTTGAAATTATAATATTGTATCATTTTCTTGTTCCTTTTACTCCTTACAAACCCTCCCATATAAACCACCTTGGTTTCTTTCAAATTTAATGCCTCCATTTTATTAATTGTTGATGCATGAATATTTGGAACAAATTTACATTTGGAAAAACCAAGTGGTTATCAAGAACTTAAGGAAAATTTACAAAGTCAGGAAAATTCATGGTAGTTGAGGTGTATTGTGTAAGCCAGAACAGTGCCCAAATGGGAAGAGAAAGCTGAGTGATTAATCTGTAGAGGCTGACACTATTCGAGTATGAAGACACATATTTATTTACATTTTTTAGCACATTTTCTATGACTCTTTATGGTGAGTAGATGGAAGACATTTGAGACCAGAGGCAAGGAGCTTACTGGAAGCCAACCAGGGTAAAGTTAATGGTGGTGGTGGCTTAAGTTTCTATACTGGCAGTGAAGACAACCTATTGTTGGTATTGATAACACACTACCTGATCAGCCTTGGTAGTGAAGAAAAAAGAATTGATTGAGAACTTGTTAGGACTTAGTATTTAGAACTCAGTGATGATTTACATACAGAGGGAGGAGAGGAAGGAGCTGAGTACATCTCTGTTGATATATTTCATTCACATCTATATAGTTCTGTGTTCATACTTCAGTCAAGTTTACTTATCCTGTGATCAAACTCATTGGAAGAGATCCTTTTCCTCTGACTTGTGTTCTTGTCCTGCCACTTCTCTACCAACATAGCCACTCTATTGGTGGGGCTTTAAAAGAAAGTTCTCATTCGGCTCATTGAGTTGTTCATTTCTAGTGTTATTTTAATTTTCTTTAGTTATCCTATTTATTGAATTTTATTTTCTCATCTGATATTGTCTTCCATATTTATACTACATTTCAATTTTAGATCATATTCATATTTTCTTTGAGTTGTTAAATATAATTATGATCATTCTTTTAAATTCCTTATTAAAACATTTATATAAAATTTAATTTAAAAATAAGAATTCTTAAACATTTTATACTATAAAAATGAAGCATCATTTTCAATTGTTATATATCTATATATATCACATACAGACACACACAGGCACACACACGCAGTCATACATAGCTGGATCATATGGTAAATTTGAGGAGACTCCATTCTTATTTAGTAATTGTTTTATTTGTAGAAAATAAAATGTAATTAAATATTTTTCCCCTTCCTTCTTCAAAAGCCTCCCATGTTCTCTCTCAAATACATGTGCTATTTTTTAAAAAAAAATTTTATTCCTAAATATATAAATACAATCTGTTCAGTCCACATATTTGTACATAGATAATTTCAGGGCTGACCTTTTTGTATTGGGTCACCCATTGGGGGCATATTACCTAGGAAAGACCATATCATCCACTCTCAGTATTCCTGACCTACCTATAGTTCTTTTTATAGGGTTGAGGCCCATGAGATTTTTCCCCTTTCACATCAGCATGTCTGTTGTCCTCTATCAGGTCATGTTGATAGGAGTATGGGTGTAGCTTCTCTGAAATTTCTAAGAGACATAATATCACTTCCTGTTCCTTTGGAATTTACAGTTTTGTATTCTGTCTTCTATGATGTAGGAGTTGTGCAGTAGATGTGTCAGTTGGGTACCACATTATCAAGTGTTCTCTGCATTTTTGTTGGTTGTGGATTTTGTAATAATCTCACATCTTTAACCAGAATCAGGAATCTGAGAGAAGGAACTAGAAGTTACATGAAGCTTTAAACTCTCTAAGCTGTCCCCCAGTGACATACTTTCTCTGGCAAGAGTGCAGAATCCCATACTCTGTCAAAACAGTATCACCAACTGGGTACCAAGTGTTCAAATTCCTGAGCCTACAAAGGACATTTCCTATTAAAATCACTGTAAGCACCAACACTTACAGAACAAGGATCTCCTGATATGGTTGGTGGAAATGAAAACCAGGCCAGATGGAGGGAACCCAGCAAGCATGAGACAAGTTCATTTCAAGCAATCTTTTTATACACTTATTAAAACAGAATATAATGCCGATTGCTATGATATAGTTGAAGTTGCAAGCCAGACAAGTTAGACAAGACTAATGTCTAACACTAATTTTTTAGCCAAGTTCTACATGCTTTGCTGACTTCCAAGACACATAGAGAACCACAGATAGCCTGGATATTTCACTGACTGAGGGAATTCCTTGGTCTCTCAGGAACTGAAAGGCACACAGTGCCCCAGGATCCATGGACTCTAACATGATA
The DNA here is from genome assembly GCA_019843965.1 of Rhynchomys soricoides. Classification (NCBI taxonomy): domain Eukaryota; kingdom Metazoa; phylum Chordata; class Mammalia; order Rodentia; family Muridae; genus Rhynchomys; species Rhynchomys soricoides. Next base: position 8,530,149 of record JADRCH010000059.1, read on the forward strand.
AACTGATGACACATGTCCCCTAAGGCACCTAGACTAGGTTAATATGATTCCTTGCAAATCACCACAATCCATTCACCAGCCTTCATAAGCTCATGGCTATATAATAATGCACAAAATAGTTCAACTTTAATAATAATCATTGTCTTTTACAGTATCATTATTGCTTAAAAGCCAAAAGTGACTTCTGAGACTCAAAGGACTCTTGTAAGTATAATCCCCTCTTAAGTAAAAATGAAACAAAACAAAAACCCATAGGAGTAAAAACAAAACCAAAAACAAACAAGCATGCATGCAAGCAAGCAAGCAAACAAGCAAACCCCCAAAAACTCAAAACAGGAAAAAATACCTCCAATATATATTGGAATAGAGAGTTAACTAACATTTCAATGGAGAGCAATGGGGACCTACTAAAGAAATAATGGATACAACAATAGCAAAACCCAGAGAAGCCAAAATCCCAATTCTTTAGCTCCATGTCTGGTATCTGGGGATTTACTTTCAAAGAGTTTAGATGGCTCTGTCTTTCCAGTTTTTATGCCTGCAATGTACAGCTCTTTTCTGGGCTGTTTCCACTTACTATGTAGAGCTATTGTTGGCCATTGTCTCATTGTTCTAGCATCCAGGAGTCTCTGCTAAAACCCAAGATTATTTTATAGCTTCACCCAGTGGCCTCATACAATATCTTGCCCTCTCAGATTCTTCAAGCAGGGACCCAACTGCCATGTGCTACATGTCATTGGTGGTTCCCTGAAACCATGGAGGAATAATCCATGAACCCTTCTCTCTCAAATATTCTATGCTTCTAATGACAGCACCGTGTCAATGGAACTGCCAACTTTAGCTGTTGGCTTGAGATGGAGCCTGGCCTCTTTGAATCACCCTTTTGCTCTTTTCCATGTTGAAAAATTAGCTGGAATGAGTCTTTCCCTGGTGTTGCCCTTTCTGCTCAGATGGGCAGGCATCCTGGGACACAGAAACCCAGGAAGCACACAGCTATGAGGGTAGAAGTTATCCAATGGAATGGTATCCTGAGTGATGGGGGCCCAGGAACCACACAGCTTTGTGGTGGGACAGTGTCTCAAGGTAAGGGTATCCTGAGACATGGGATCCCAGAAACCAGAAAGCTCTGAGAAGAAGCCTCATCAGCAGAAGTATTGCAGCTCCCAGAGGAGGGTGTCCTCAGCTGAGTGGAGGAGCCCAAGAGCCTTAGCTCTGCTTCATCTCTTTGCTTTGGTTTTTTGCTCTTAGGCTTCTTCCAATGACAGAATAATATCAGGCAACAAGTCTCATAAGAGATTTATTGGGGTGGACAAATCCAAGGTTGGCTGTTTCTGCTCCTGGGAAAACACAGTATGGAATTTAACAATAGGCAGGGCTTATACAGAATTTCCTAGAGTGTGGAGCTTTTTAGGGCAGATATTTTTAGTTTGAGGATTGGTGTGATTTCAAGTCGTAAACTTGGGGAGCTCAGGGATTGGTGAATTTTTCTATTCAGGGATTGGTGGGTTTCTGTGGGAAGCTCAGTGAGTTTTCCTGTTCAGACTTCCCCTAAAATTTGCCCAATCTGAGAAGGGTCCTACTGGAGGTAGACTGGAGATGGGTTTTGTGACATTTATAGAGGCTGGGAATGCTCTTAGGACAATTAGAGAGGTCTGGAGGAGGTGCCTAGCTGTTGGAGACCCTCAAACAGAGGCTTGGTCACTTTCTTGCCTTGATGGTTTAGAAAGTTTACAAAGTATACAAAGTTTTCAAAGGGTGTCCACAGGAAGGAGTATAACCTGTTCCTAGCACTTGAGTTGATGTTAATAGCCAGTCTCTTCCTCTACTTGCTTTTATATGTTGAAGAAAGTAAACATAGGTATAAAGTTTTAAAATCCAAAGTTCCAAAAGTGCAAATGAGCACAAGAGCAGCATCCTTTAAAACTGAACTTTCTATAAACCTCTAGCTCTTTCCTCATTACTGGAGGAAAAGGCTTGTTGGTTTTCTCAAAGAACCAACTCTTGGATTCGTTGATTCTCTGTATTGTTCTCTTTGTTTCTAATTGGTTGATTTCAGCCCTGATTTTGGCTATTTCCTACTGTCTACTCCTCTTGGTTATGTTTGCTTGTTTCTGTTCTAAAGCTTTCAGGTGTGTTGTTAAGTTGCTAGTATGGGATCTCTCCAATGTCGTTATGAAGGCACCCTCTCAGAGGTGAAGGAAAGGGGAGGTGGAGGAATGAACTCTGCAAGGGGCCAATGGGAAGGCGGGTAACATCTGGAATGTAATAATGAATGTAAATAAAAAAAATTAACAACAAAAATAAAACTGATACTATAGACAAATAATTCTGGTCAAAATGACAGTATCTGAAACTGATTTTAATGATGCATGTAATGTAGATGTCATTTAGAAATGACATTAAAACTATAGTTTAAGAATTCTTATGCAGTAGTTTTCTAGTATCAAATGGGCATGAAGGCAGAGTAGGGTCTGTAGTTAAAAGCACATTTTATATATTGAATAATTACTAGAATGCTCCTTTTAAAAAGTAGCCTACTTTTTAAAGGAAAATATCAGAATTGCCAGTATTAGTATCAGTATATTTACTTGATTATGTTATAAAGACATCTGAAAGATGATTATCATAGTCAGAAGATAGTTTCCTTTTGAAGCACTCTTTTTAGGGCTCCCTTCATGTCTCTGTTTCTCAGACTGTAGATGAAGGGGTTCAGCATGGGAGTCACCACTGTGTACATCATAGACATGACAGTCTCCTTTAGAGTAGAGTTATTAGTGGATGGACATAAGTAGAGGCCAATAATTGTCCCATAGAACAGAGACACCACAGAAAGGTGTGAGCCACAAGTGGAGAAGACCTTGTGGATGCCACAAGTTGAAGGGACCTTAAGGATGGAGGAGATGATGCGTGCATAAGACATTATGATGAGTAGAAATGGAAGTATAACAACAAGCCCTCCTATGATCAATATCACCAACTCATTAATGTGAATATCAGAGCAGGCTAGCTTCAGGAGAGCAGACAGATCACAGAAAAAGTGGGGGATCACATTGTTTTCACAGAAAGACAACCTAGTTAAAAGCAAAGTGTGCAACATGGCGTGTGATGTGGTGAGCACCCAGGACAGCAGCACCAGACTCACACAGAGCTTAGGGCTCATGATGCTGGTGTAATGAAGGGGGAAACAGATGGCCACATAGCGGTCATAGGCCATGGCCACAAGGAGGAAGCTCTCAAGATCTCCAAAAAACAAAAAGAAGTACATTTGTGCCAGGCATCCTGCATAGGGGATGGATGGTACTTGGCTTTGCATGTTCTGCAGCAGCTTGGGCATTGTGACAGAGGAAAAGCAGAGATCAGTGAAAGACAAATTGCTGAGAAACAAGTACATGGGTGTGTGGAGATGGGAGTCCAGGTGAATGAGGGTGATGATGATGAGGTTCCCAAGGACAGTGGTGAGGTACATGGCCAGGAACAGGGCATAGAACAGATGCCGGTGCTCTCTGGGGATGGGCAGGCCGAGGAGGAGGAACTGAGAGATGGCAGTCTGGTTGTTTCCAGGCATGATCTTTCTGTAATATCTGTAAGGGTAATAGTAGGCTACCTGTAAAGATATAATAAAAATGAACATATATGTAAGACAAATCCTTTATGATAACCTCAGATTTATCACATTATCTCTGTATTCCAAAAAGCTAGAATTTCTATAACAGTAAATTCTTTGGTTTCTTATATGTGTTTCAATATTTCATTGTTTAAATTCTACTCTTATCTTACTTCATAGTCGGTTATGTGGCCTCATTGATTATGATTTGGTTCACCTTTGTCAGTTTATGGCATATCAATGTTCCTAGACCTCAGTGAAGATGGTCCTATTTTTTGATTATGAATCTTCAGCAATGAGAGCTTCATATAGTTAAATGGCTTAGATTACAGCTTAATACTCAGGTTGGATTTCTTTCTCTCTTATCTTCAGAACTCTGATGTCTAAGGATGAATGAATTTTCCATAGAATGTGCTGCAGGCCTTGTAAACACAGCAGATTTCCAAACAAAACTTTCATATTCAGCCTCTACCTCCTCTTTCCCATCTTCCTTCACTCTTACACATCATTCAAAGGAATCTGTGATCGAAGCTGAAATCTGAGAGTTGTATTTCATTCATTCATTTCTTTCACTTTTTATTCTCCATTAATAAATGCTATAGATCCTGAAGTTCATATTTTCTTTATCCTAATTATTAGTAACATAGACAAACTATATCCCACTATTATCTCAATCTACTATTGAGTCCATGTCTCAATTCCCCTCTGTGATTCTGAACCTCATTACATTCATAAAAGACCTTTATTTGCTTTTAACATGTAAAGTGAAAAATTGAATCACTCCTCCTTTCTAGTGGATTGCTTGTTGGAGTTTCAGTGCTTGGATGATAAAATATAATTTTCTTTCAGGGACACACTTGACTTCAATGTGCCTAAGTTTCCCTACCTCCCCAGTCACATTTGGTCATATACATACTCTGTGTTCTATTTTCCAGCTATGCTAGACTTTAGAGTATATTTTACAATGCTTTGCCTTTCATACCCGGTGTTCCATCTGCCTGGGAATTTCTTCTATTTGCTCCCACTCTCCTGGATTACCATTTATACTTCAGGTACAGTACCTCTGGATTTCTAAGATAAATCTCCCAAGTCTGTCTAGAGTAGGTGAGAACTTCTAGCTTTTCTCCACTGTGTCTTGTATTTATTCATCCTACATCACTCAGTGCTTCAGTCAGCTTCTTATAACTGACCCCAACAGATTGTAAACTCCATTCTGGAAAGGCATGTCTGCCTTTGACCTGCAATGGGGACATCCTGTTTGTTGACTGCATTTACCCAATATATCATTAATATTATTAGCTGCATTTTGCAGTAGGAAATTTTTTTTTATCAAAGACACCAATGCTCTATGAAATTAGAATCTCAACCACTGTTAAACTTTCCCTGACAAGAATTCTCAGATTAGTCCTTAACTCCTAGTTTTGACTTTCTGTTATAATTAGCACACATGGATAATATCATAGACCACTATGTTTGATACTTACTCATGTTGCCATATCAAATGATGTTCTGCATTTCTTTATACTTCAATCATGTGATGCCATTGATATCAGTATGTTAAGAAAATATGATGGCAGTTTTAGTATGTGTGGAAATATTTCTACACTAATCTTCTGTGGGATCCTTCTCCAATATGCATGCCCCAAATTCTCATTAATTTTATGTGTTATCTCTGCTTGGTCCTTCTATTAGTATTGTACACATTATGCAATTGGGTTAACATTTACCCCAGTACACTTTGAGTGAGTCAAACTACCTGGCATATTGTGATGTTTTCATATACACAACTGAAGGCATTGATGAAAAATCTGCAATCTCCCAAAGAAGAAAAGACTCTGGCTGCTGAATGCCTTTAGCTTCAAGCCCATAGTTTCCAGGTCTGCCCTGGATATCAATCCACATCCAGTTTTCAGATTGGCCAGTTCACAATCCAGAGATTTGATTTATTAAAAACTGACCTTAATTTACACTTTTTATCTCTTACAATCATTTTCTACTGAGATAATCTGACTTCAATAAAACTCTCTATAGATTAAAGCTGACAAAAGAAACATAAAGCCTTTCAGGAAGACTGACTTCCTTTTAAAATGGTTAATTCATCTTCATCAACAAATTTTATATTTAACAGTTATTTGCTGACATTATGGGTAGGAAAATGTATATTGAAAATTCAGACAAATTTTTTTCAGAAGTTTGCTTCCAATATAACTGAGAAGATAATGTTTCTGGTGTTGACAGTGATGAGGAATCACAGATGAGAAAGTTCACATGCAAATGCTACATGAAGTAAACAGTTTCATGTTTCCCAGAGCCATGGGAATCCAAGGTCCTTGGCTATAGTTAATCTACAAATCATCTAAGATGGTACCTTGAAAATGTAATGTTAGTGAAAACTCATCAGAATATCAAAATGTTTATGTTATTCTTCAATTAAGATATTACATCTTAAATTCACACCCAAAGAAAGTGCATTGCCATTTTACATGGGCTTAGCTACATTTTAATGGACAGATTATAAGTTTCTTTAGAAAAATTGAAGTTCCGTTTCTGATATGAACTTTACAGATCATTACTTTCTTCAGAAAAAATGAATGATATGACATCAATCCATTAGTTTTTGAAATTTCTTCAGATAACATTAAAATAAAAAATTTTAAAAACTACTGCATAAAACCTGGATTAAAGAGCTGTAGGTACACTGAAGTGACAGAGTCTGGTAAGAATATAATGTGTAATGATATAAATGAATATTATCATCAAAATATATCTGGAAGCAGTAGTTAACATGCTTGTAGAAGGTAGAAAAACCTGAAAGACAGAGAGTTATTGAATAGAGAAATATTAAATCTAAAACTCCACACTGAAGAATATCATAGAATCTGAGAAAATCAGACCATTCTTCCCAACTCACCTAGGATGTATTCAAGTGACTCTGAGACCCCAGCCTGAGATCCTATTCTTGTATTAATTGTAGAACTGTGAAGTAATGCCTCTGTTCATAATCTGTGTATTATCTCTGCTCATGTCTCCCACAATACTCAGCCCTGGGCCTAAGGGAACCTGTTCTCTGGGGTCCAGACCCTGAAATAACTCACTAAAGTCACATTAAGTAGTTGGAACCATTCTGGAACAATTAAGAGTCCTGCAACTGTGAGAGATCCACTCCTGATGACATCCGGCTCCATTTAGGGGAAGTTGATAATGCCATGGAACTCATAGGTGAATGTGTTGTCATTGATTCCATTGGGAGTTGACAGGTATCTTTCATGCCTAGAACATATTTTATGGAGTGTTAAAGGTGCAATTGGAAGATTACTAATGTACTTAAGTACAATACTCTGCATGATTTAAAATATATTAAAAGTATGATAATTCAACCTAGAATCCTTCAGATTTTGTGGCAGCATACTATGAGAACCACATGCTTTGGGAAAGATTCCCAGATTACTCACTCTCTATACAGCCTAACTTGCTCTAAATAGGCCCTAGGAGAGATACACATGCTACTAACAAGTATCAGCTATACATGAGCCAATTTTCTATAAATGTCAATAAATAAGAAAAATAACTCCTACAAATCATGCTCAATTAATTTTCAGGTAAATATATTTTAAAGTTCTACGACTCCTTATCTTTCTAGGTGAAACTTAATAGCTCCCCAAATCCCACAATCATATTCCTACCATTGTTCACAGGTCCATAGATGGCACATTAACTTCTGCTCTCAGTGCTTATGGCACTTGGCTTTCATCATCTTATTCAGATGCTGCAGAGATGCTTTATATATTATGCTGAAAAAGTTTTATTCCATAGGAATCTACATATTTATTGGTCTTATAATCATTGAATTATTATAGGTTGCACTAACATTTGCATGAAAATACTATTTGGTACCTCTAAATTATCCTTTATTATAAGTTCAAATCTCTATTCTAGTTGTGTATAAAATCCAAGACTTCCTTTATTGATGAGTAACATTTATCCCAAATAGACTGACAACCCTGTGTTTGTGTAATATTTTATAGAAGTATTGTGCCTTGATTATGATATGTTTCTTCAAACTCATGTGCTAAAGATTTGTTCCAAAGGGGTGTTCAGAGGACTTTGTAGACATGATGGTATCTTTACAACTCTGACTCAGTCAATAGATACATCTAGTGAAAAGTTACAATATGATAGCATTATGAAGAGAGTGGAGAAACTAAGATGAAGCACATGTTTGTAGGAGGAGGATCACAAGCATATTTTTGAAGATTACACTTGTTTCTGTTGCTGCATCATCATCATCATCATTCATTCTCTCTCTCTCTCTCCTTCCTGGTGGCCATTAGTTGAACAGTTGTTTTCTCCCATGTCTTTCTACTGATGTATGACTTCAATGTGAGATCAGTAATGCTAAACCAAGTGTCTCAGGACAGAAACCTCTGAAACCATAGCTAGAATAGCCCTTTCTTTTATTAAGTAGGTTATTTCAGCTCGTTAGTCATAGAAGTGAAGAACTGACATTAGGCGCAGACATTCCCCAGCAGAAGAGCATACACGTGGGAACTATGCACATGTTGTATACTACTGTCTGTCCTGTCTCTAAATTATTTTAGCCACAGCAGCAGAACCAGCTACACACTTTAATCAGGGGAACTTGACAGCATCTCACCTCCATCTTTCTGAATACTTTCAATTTTTGAATTGAGACCTATCTGGATCACAGAGAAAGATGTCATAGGAGATTTCCCCAACATTTATGCAAGTTGTAAGTTCTGTGGTCCTTCTTGAGAGAGTTATTTTAGAGAGTGAGAGAGGTGGACTTGGATGCCTTTTCCAAATATGGATTATTTTGTACAATTATAGGAATACTTTATGTTTGTAGCATTGATTTGTAAAGAGCAACTAATAGCTTTATCAATAGTCTGGGTTGTTTGCAGGTTTTCATGGTGCCCTTTTGAATGATTCCTTGATTAGACGTAACATATTCATGGTGCTGGAAGTACCATTGTCCTACTTTATATCAGTGTCTGATAACACCAAACTCATAATGGTTAGGTTGCATGATAACTTGGTGTTCTATTGTCAAATGTTCAGTTTCCACTAAGGTCCAATAGCAAGCCAAGAGTGTGTTTCATAGGGAGAATAGTTGTCTGCAGATGATGGTAAAGCTTTGCTCCAAAATCTCAAAGGTCTCTTCTGTGATCCACCTACAAGGGCCTGCCAGAGGTTCCAAACAACATCTCTATCTGCCACTGATACCTCAAGTACTATCGGGTCTGCTGGATCATATGGTCCAAGTGGTAGAGCAGCCTGCTGCCTGGACCTGTTGAAGAGCTTTCTCCTGTTCCAGGCCCTACACAAAATCAGCAGCTTTCCGAGTCACTTGGTAAATGGGCCTGAGTAACACACTCATGTGAGGAATGTGCTATCTCCAGAATCCAAATAGACCCACTAAATGTTGTGCTTCTTTCTTGGTGATGGGAGGGACCAGGTGCAATAAATTATCTTTCATGTTAGAAAGAAAAACTCTGCATGCCCTATACCACTGGACTCTTAAGAATTTTACTAAGGTAGATGGTCCATCAAGTTTGGTTGGATTTATTTTCCATCCTCTGATAAGCATATGCATTACCAATGAGTACAAAGTGGTTGCTATTTCCTGTTCACTTGGTCCAATAAGCATAATGTCATCAATATAGTGCACTAATGTGATATTTTGTGAAATAGAGAGATGATCAAGATCCCCTCTAAGTTATGACACAGAGCAGGAAAGTTAACATATCCTGGAGGCAAAACTTTAAAGGTATACTGCTAGCCTTGCCAAATGAAAGCAAATTGCTTCTGGTAGTTCTTATGGACAGGTACTGAGAAGTCATTGCTAGATCAATAGCTGCATACCAGACACCAGGAGATGTGTTAATTTGCTCAAGTAATGAAACTACATATGGTACAGCAGCTGCAATTGGAGTTACTACCTGATTTGGTTTTCAATAGTCAACTGTCATTCTCCATGATCCATCTGTCTTCTGCCCTGGACAGATAGGAGAGTTAAAGGGGGATATGGTGGGAACCATCACCCCTGCATCCTTCAAGTCCTTGATGGTGGCAGTAATTTCGGCAACTCCTCTAGGAATATGATACTGTCGTTGATTCACAATTTTCTTTGGCAGAGGCAGCTCTAAAGACTTCCATTTAGTCTTTCCAATAATAATAGCCCTCATTCCACAGGTCAGGGAACCAGTGTCAGAATTCTGCCAGCTTCTAAGTATATCTATCTCAATTACATATTCTGGAACCAGGGAAATGATCACAGGATGTGTTCAGGGGCCTACTGGACCTGCTGTGAGTCAGACATCAGCCAAAACTCCATTAACCACCTGTCCTCCATAAGCCCCTAATTATACTGGAGAGCCACATGTTTCCTGGGATTTCCTGGGATCAGTGTCAATTCAGAACCAGTATCCAATAGACCCAGGAAGGTTTAATTATTTCCTTTCTCCCAGTGTACAGCTACCCTTGTAAAAGGCCATGGGTCCCTCTGGGGAAGAATTGGAGAAAGGCTAACAGCATAACTTTCAGGTATCTTATCAAGATCCTTCCTTGGGGGAACCTGGCCTCACCTTCATTCAAGGGGTTCTGGGTCTTCAAACTGGCTCAAGTCTGAAAACTGGTTCACTGGCCAAGATTGCCTATTGCCACAATCTGATGTAGCCTTTCTTTCATTTGTTTGAGACTTTTTCTGCTTATACAGATCAAACAAATATGCAGTAGGCTTCCTATTTATTTCATGCCTGGGAACATTATGACTGATTAGCTAATACCAAAGGTTCAAATGAGTCATGTCATTATAAATTTCACCTCTCCCATGCTGACCATTATGGCCTATGTCATTATAAATGTTTTATCTACAATGTCCATTATAATAATTATGATCACCTTGTCTCTGGCGATTCAACACTGCTACCTGGCCCTTTTTACCTTGGGGCACAATTAAACCCATTGCATTTAATTCATCTAATTGAGCAGCAGCATCTCCAACCCTAAGGTCTGGCACAAGGAAAAGGGACAAGAACAAAACTCTTCAAATGTGCTGGTGCCCCTCTCACCAGTTTGTGTCTTATAGGATTCATGAAGGGCATAATTTCTGGGCCTTCCCATTGTGGAGGATTAGGTTTTACACAACATATCCACTCTAGCATTGCAATTTCCCTGAGCCTTAAAATCCCTTCATCAACACTAAGCCAAGGGATATCAGGCATCTCCAACTCCTTTTCATTAGGCCATCTTTTGATAAATGCTTCAGTCAACCATTCAAATGAATTTCTGACACCTTTTAACACTGTGGCAGCTTCCATATTAAACCTAGAATCTCCACTCAGAGGGCCCATGCCAATAAACTAAGCCTGATCTAGTTTTATGTTCCCTGCACCATTATCCCATACCCTTAAAATCCATTCCCACACATATTCCCCAGAATTCTGCTTGAATGAATTAGCAAACTCATTAAGCTCTTCAGTAGTGTACCTCATTTTCTCATGGACTATACTTTCTACCTCCCCTCTAGGGGCCTGATTTGCCTTGGGTCTGGTTCTAGGTGTAGAAGAAACTATTGGTGAGCCTTGAGGAATATCAGTGTTGTCTTGCCTGGCATTTTCTTCAGAGAAAGTCACTGCTAGTTTATCAGACTGAAAGATTAATTTCCTCATGTGAAAGAGGCATTACTTCAAAGGGTGGGGCTGAGGGTACTACTTCCTCAGGTGAAGGAAACCTTTGAAAATCTGAAGATTCAAAGTTATCAGCTTCAACAGGGTCCTCCCACACACCCCCACCCCAAGTTTTAGGATCCTATTCTTTGCCAGTTAATGCCCTTACTTTAACTGCAGACAGCCTCTGAGACTGAGACTTGAATTTTCACTGTAATTATCACCTGTTCCTAAACTAGAAGCTACCTCCAATTGACAACCACTCACAAAGGAAAAATTAGTTTTCTCCAATGAAGACTCACTACATATATAAACCACACTATGTCCAGCAGTAGATGACCAACTAAAAGCAAACCTAATAGTATTTTTTGGAGAAAATAATTTTGTTTTTGGTCTGGGTGTTTTTTTTGAACCTTATTAGTATTTTGCTTACACCTTGTGTCTTCTGATTTTATGTTGTTAGGAATCTGTACGTACTAGTTGGATTTTTTCTTTGGTTCCCTGTTTTTTTTTTTTTTCACTTGCCTATTTGTTATCTAAATTGCAAAAGAAGGCATAGAGTTGAATAAACTGGGAGGATCTGAGAGGAGTTAGAGGGAAATAATATTTCAAATATATCATATGAAAAATATTTTTCAATAAATTCAATAAGCACAACATGGAAGACAAAACACCCATTTTTTCAGGTTTTAGTTGTCTTTACATATGAATTTTATAAATATACAATCAAGTTGTACAATTCTTGTTGGAATTGTGTTTATAATTTGATTGAATGCTGAAATAAGATAAAATGACATCTTGACAAAATTTAATCTTAAAGTCAAGAAATGCTGCATTATTAAAATATTTTATAATCCTTTATGCTTTTAATTAGTAATCTATAGTTTTGAAAATATAGATTTTTACACACATAGTACTAATAGAGTATGGAAAATAAGAATTCACCTCTATGTTTCCTATGTGTTGATGCTGTTCAGCCAGTTGCCTGAAAGGCTTTCTGTTATGCCTTCCTGCCATGTTGGACCTTAAATCATCAAAACACTCTCCCGCCCCCCCAAAAAACCCTGCATCATTGGAGGCTTCATACATGAATATAGTGCATTTAAGTGACTTCCACCCATGATTCTTCCTTAATAAAAGCTTAAGGTTTCTGCTACCTCCATGCAGTTGCAATCTGACATATTAAATGGAAAAATCCAGAGATTCACAGTTTTGAATGACAGGCTGTCTTGTTCATTCTGATGAAAACTGAGCTCTCTCAGTCTCCATCCTGCAAGCAATCTGAATAATCACTCCATCTAGTATTTTCACATTGTATCTTCTGCCTTCCTTGTGAGGTTCTTTTCAGCCATCTTCAGAACTAATTCAACTGTGTTCTCTAGTGACTTATATAGGGAGTTTCAGGTAAATCTTCAAATGAATCTTACAGAGAAGTCTAAAGCTATATGACATTTCTGTGTCCTTCACTTCCTGATATATAGGTATTATAATACTTCTCATGATAAAAAGTAGAAAGATGAATATATGACAGTGAATTATTTTTGAGAAATAGAAATAGAGAGCAGTCAGATGCCATTATTCCTGGTAAATTATTACAACTGTCATTATTGGTTACTGTTAGTCTTGATTATGCCTAATTTGTAAGTGAAAATTTTCTATAGATAAACATTTGTAGAAGAAAATGTCATGCTACAGTATTTTATTACTATCTTTGTTTTCAGGTATTTTCTTAGATATTGAAATGTATTCACCTATGTAAGGAGAAGTTGATGTATTTAGAAAAGTTAATAAACTAGTGATTGGCAATATTTTAATATGTACTTTCATATTTGTATCCTAAGATGGTGCTAGATGGGTAGATATGGACCCCTTTACAGATTCTTTGGGATTTTGCACAAATAATTGTGTTGCTCATGACTAGCTTAATCACTCTCTTAGGAATTTACTGATATTTAGAGACAACATAATCATGGCAACTCTCATGAAGTACAACATTCAATTGCAGTTTCAATGATTTAGGCCATTATCATTATCATCACAGTGGGATATATGACATTGTGCAGGCAGATTTTGTGGTAGAGGAGTCAAGAATTCTTTATCTTGGTACAAAGAAGAATGTCCAGGAAGAGACTGTATTTTTGTTTTTTGTTTATTTTGACAGTCATGAGGACACTGCATTCTACACTGGGTATAACATAACTTCAACTTATATATGAGACCTCAAATCCTGCCTCCACAGTGACATACTTCCTCCTAATAGTGCCACTCTGTATAGTCCAAGTGTTGTAACACATGAATCAATGGGGTAGGGAGTAGTCAAACCACCAAAATCACATAACCCAATGTATAAATACTTTAGTTCTTTTTCTTGTTCTTTGCTATACCATGATAAATAATAAATGTGTTGGATTTCCAAGACTTAAAAATATATTGAACTTGATATATAAAAAAAGACAATATTGAAATTGTTGGGAAAACAGATAACAAGAATTTAGAATGAAACTAATGCCACAGAATACAAACATTGAAAAAGAAACAAGATCTAAAGTTAATTGTATTAGGAACCTAGAAAAAGACAAATACCTTAAACTCAAAAGAGGCAGCAAAAATGAAAACACACACAAACACACACATACACACACACACACACAAAATAGGGATCAGTTGAAATTGAAAACAAATATCAAAAGAGGTTAAAAAAAGAAAAACAAAAATGCTGGTTTTTAGAGTAATAAACAAGCCATTAATCATCCTTAAAATGAAGAAAGTCTACAAGGGTAAGTGATGAAAGAAGAGGCAAGCTATACATGCCAAGAAAATTTAGAGAGAAACAAAAAATGCTCTGTAGAACTCCATTCATACAGATTGATAGTCTATCTCAGAAAAGAATTAACATTACTTTAGTGGTTTTTAAATAGCTTGGCTTTAGTCAATGGAAATCTAGACTGGATTACATATGAATCCTGTCCATTTCAAAAACAGGCAAAAGGTAAGCATGCATCTAATTTTCTCCTTATTTACACCTTTCCACTAGTACATTAAGGAATGATCAGTGTCTACCATCTGTCCCCAACTCAGGGTTTGAAAAATTGGTCCTATAAAAGCTTTGGGTAATTGCACAAGTCCAGGATTCCTCAGGCTAGGAGGGGACATGAAGGAGATGTTGAGCACAGAGGATAGTCTTTCCTGTTCTTCTAATGAATAAAGGTGACCACGGTCTGGGTCAGGAATGGCAATTTACCTTCAGTCATCATAGATAAGTTTTTAGGAGGTACCTTACTGTCCTCCAAACTACAGATATTGCATTTCCATTTTTATGATAGCATGACTGGCAGTTTTCAGGTATGATATTATTCTTTGCCATTTTTATACTTTGTAACACTTTGAAATATTTTAGAAATACCTTGTTCCACAGTTACATTAATAGTAATTTTGTTAATGGTTGGGTTTATTACATTCACTTACTGAGCATTTTCCCCCATTTCAACCTAATAACAACTCTTTAAGATAGGGGCAATGATGTAATGCTTAATTCTTCTTTTAATAAGTCTTTAGTTTTGGAAATTAGTAGGCTTTGAAGAGATCTTCTATCTAAAAGAACTCAATAATCTACAACTTGCTCATTACTGCAACCAATGCACCAGAGTATTACATCACCTTTGTGTCCATTTATAAAATTGAGTATAAGCTTGAAAACCAGAGTCAGTGTTTTCAGAGAATTCCAGGTGAGCTCATTGTATAATAAGTGCTAGAACTATATCCATGGGACAATCTTATCTGCTATTCAGATAAAAATTATGAGTTTTACAGTTGAAGAAGTAAAGTCCATTAGGTCAGCAGCAACTATCACAAGTGATCTTTGCTTTGTAATCTCTTCATGTAAGCCTACTTAAAACATGGGCTCCACTCATTTACAGAATACAAATAATTCTGAGAAGCTAGGTGCACAATTTCCCTTATATTTCTGGCAATTTTCTTTTTTTCTCTTAACTGCTCACATGAGGCTTGTCACATTACGGAATGTCAGAGTTACTTCACTCTGATATAATGTTAATAACTAAATTAAATGTTAAGGACATGGTAAAAAATTATCACTGAAATAACTAGAACTGTAATTTGACCAAATTTGCTTTTAAGATTTAAACCAGTTCGTCTATAAACTGTCTTGTTAGTTATGAATATCTGAACATGAGTTCAAGGACAGGATTAAAATTAGCTGATACTTTAAAATATGTTTTTATTTATTTGTATTTATTTTCCTACATCATAATCAATGGAATCATATGAAAATGGATATGAATATCATATGAATATGAATATAGTGAAATCATATGACATAAAATATTTGTCATTAGTAATATTAAAAAGAGCATTGCATTTTGTACACCTGAATATGTTCCTTAAATACAAAATTGCATCTGTGCAGCTTTTTTCAGTTTTTAAAGTCTATTTGGAACATTAAACATGATAGAAGTAGAAAAAAAATCTTATGAAGTCCTCTATGAAAGGAAATTATGACAAGTTCCTGATCAGACAGAAGCTGTTCCATCTCCAAGGGAGAATATACAGCATAACTGTGGCTTCATAAAATTAATTGGGTAGTGTTCTTTCTGTTTCTATTTTGTGGAATAGTATGAAGAGTATTGGTATTAGGTTTTCTTTGAAGGTCTGATAGAATTCTGCGCTAAACCCATCCTGTCCTGGGCTTTTTTTTCATTGGAAGTCTTTTAATGACTGCTTCTATTTCTTTAGGGGTTATGGAAGTGTTTAGATGGTTTATCCAATCCTGATTTAACTTTGGTATTTATTATCTATCTAGAAAATTATCCATTTCATTCAGATTTTCCTGTTTTGATTTCAGCCCTGAGTTTGATTATTTCCTGCCATCTACTTCTCTTGGGTATATTTGCTTCATTTTGTTCTAGAGCTTTCAGGTGTGCTATTAAGCTGCTAGTGTATGTTCTCTCCTTGTCCTCTCCAAAATTTGTCTCTTATTTTAATTATTAAATATGTAATATATATGTATATATATATATATATATATATATATATTGCTAAATATATATACTTCTATGTATATAATTTCAGGGCTGAGTATTTGGTTTTGAATAACCAGTTGGGGGCATATTCCCAGATGAAAACAATTTCACCCACTCTCAGTATTCCTTACCCACCTATAGTTATTTATATACTCTTGAGGCCCCATGGGACTTTCCTCTCCCATGTTAGCATATCTGTTGTCATTGATTGGGCAATGATGATGATAATTTATAAATGTAACTTCTCTGACATTTTTAACAGATATAATCTCATTTCCTGTTCCCTTTGGATCTTACAATTTTTATGTCTTGTCTTTTGTAATTATCCTTAGGTACAGGTAATGTGTTGTAGATGTATCTATCAGGTGGGACTGGGCATCCCAGGATCACTTCTTTTCTGTGTTTTCATTGATTTTGGTTTTCTGTATTGATCTCATGGCTTTAACAAGAAGCAGGAATCAGAGTGAGGAACTAGAAATTAGATAAGGCTTAAACTCTCCAAGCCTGACACTACTGATACTTCCTCTGGCAAGACTGCTTTTTTTGAAACACGACCACCAACTGGGTAACAAATATTCAAACCCTGCGCCTTCAGAGGACATTTTTATTAAAATGACCATATTCAATTCCTATGCCACCGTAGGCTCATGGCCACATCATAAATCACAGTGCCCTTAGTCTAACTTGAAAGGTCCAATGGCTATCACAGTCTCAACACAGTTTAAAAGTTAAGAATCTTTTCTGGGACTTGAAGGAATTTCTCATCTTTAGCCTCCTAAAAAAAGAAAATCACATAATTTTAAGGTATAATGTCACAGAATATTCATTAACATTAAAGGGGGAGGAGTAGAGGTCATGAAGCATATTTAAAAAATGATGGTACATCCCCAAAAATGTTCTTAACACAATGATAAGATCCCAGGACACATTTTAATGATATATGGAATAGAGAAGTCATTTAGAAAAATATAGCATAAGCCAGGCAGTGGTGGCGCATGCCTTTAATCCCAGCACTCGGGAGGCAGAGGCAGGCGGATTTCTGAGTTCGAGGCCAGCCTGGTCTAACAGAGTGAGTTCCAGGATAGCCAGGGCTACACAGAGAAACCCTGTCTCAAAAAACCAATATATATATATATATATATATATATATATAT
>JADRCH010000059.1:8547733-8590901 GCA_019843965.1 Rhynchomys soricoides
AACAGTTCTTGTGGCTGGATTTTTGGCTGTTTTTTGGTTCCTATTTATACATTTCATCTCTGCCCTTCTCACTTCTAACCCTGCACACTAGATAGGAGAGAAAGGTTAGAAAGAAAAGAGAGGATTGATTTTGCTTGACTACTTCCTGATGATTAGGGGCATCAAGTTCCCTGAGACAATTTTGATATTTGTCATAGGATATGTTCTATCAGAAACTAGCAACCTGCAACCAACAAGCAACAAGCAGCAAAGAGCAACAGCAGGAAAAGGAGCAGCAGCAGCACTACTATCAGCAGCAGGAGGAGCAGCAGCATGCATCTGCTCTTGGAAGTCTAGCATTTTTTTTTGTTTTTGTTTTTGTTTTTCTAGACAGGATTTCCCTGTATAGCCCTGGCTGTCCTGGAACTCACTCTGTAGACCAGGCTGGCCTCAAACTCAGAAATCCACCTGTCTCTGCCTCCCAAGTGCTGGGATTAAATGCGTGTGCCACCACTGCCCAGCTAGGAGTCTAGCAGTTTTATACTACATGATTATTTTATAAAACCATTTAAAATGTAGTTACCATAGTCAGAAGAGAGTTTTCTTTTGAAGCACTCTTTTTAGGGCTCCCTTTATGTCTCTGTTTCTCAGGCTATAGATGAAGGGGTTCAGCATGGGAGTCACTGCTGTGTACATCATAGACATGACAGTCTCCTTCACAGTAGAGTTATTAGTGGATGGACATAAGTAGAGGCCAATGACTGTCCCATAGAACAGAGACACCACAGACAGGTGGGAACCACAAGTGGAGAAGACCTTGTGGATGCCACGAGTTGAAGGAACCTTAAGGATGGAGGAGATGATGCATGCATAAGACATTATGATGAGTAGAAATGGAAGTATAACAACAAGCCCTCCTATGATCAATATCACCAACTCATTAATGTGAATATCAGAGCAGGCCAGCTTCAGGAGAGCAGACAGATCACAGAAAAAGTGGGGGATCACATTGTTTTCACAGAAAGACAACCTAGTTAAAAGCAAAGTGTGCAACATGGCGTGTGATGTGGTGAACACCCAGGACAGCAGCACCAGACTCATACAGAGCTTAGGGCTCATGATGCTGGTGTAATGAAGGGGGAAACAGATGGCCACATAGCGGTCATAGGCCATGGCCACAAGGAGTAAACTCTCAAGATCTCCAAAAACCAAAAAGAAGTACATTTGTGCCAGGCATCCTGCATAGGGGATGGATGGTACTTGGCTTTGCATATTCTGCAGCAGCTTGGGCATTGTGACAGAGGAAAAGCAGAGATCAGTGAAAGACAAGTTGCTGAGAAACAAGTACATGGGTGTGTGGAGATGGGAGTCCAGGTGAATGAGGGTGATGATGATGAGGTTCCCCAGGACAGTGGTGAGGTACATGGCCAGGAACAGGGCATAGAACAGATGCCGGTGCTCTCTGGGGATGGGCAGGCCGAGGAGGAGGAACTGAGAGATGGCAGTCTGGTTGTTTCCAGGCATGATCTTTTTGTAAGGGTAATAGTAGGCTACCTGTAAAGATATAAAAATGAACATATATGTAAGACAAATCCTTTATGATAACCTCAGATTTATCACATTATCTCTGTGTTCCAAAAAGCTAGAATTTCTATAACAGTAAATTCTTTGGTTTCTTATATGTGATTCAATATTTCATTGTTTAAGTTCTACTCTTATCTTACTTCATAGTTGGTTATGTGGCCTCATTGATTATGATTTGCTTCACCTTTGTCAGTTTCTGGCATATCAATGTTCCCTAGACCTCAGTGAAGATGGCCTTATTTTGTGATTATGAATCTTCAGCAATGAGAGCTTCATATAGTTAAATGGCTTGGATTATAGCTTAATACTCAGGTTGGATTTCTTTCTCTCTTATCTTCAGAACTCTGATGTCTAAGGATGAATGAAATTTCCATATAATGTGCTGCAGGCCTTGTAAACACAGCAGATTTCCAAACAAAACTTTCATATTCAGCCTCTACCTCCTCTTTCCCATCTTCCTTCACTCTTACACATCATTCAAAGGAATCTGTGATCAAAGCTGAAATCTGAGATTTGTATTTCATTCATTCATTTCTTTCACTTTTTATTCTCCATTAATAAATGCTATAGATCCTGAAGTTCATATTTTCTTTATCCTAATTATTAGTAACATAGACAAACTATATCCCACTATTATCTCAATCTACTATTGAGTCCATGTCTCAATTCCCCTCTGTGATTCTGAACCTCCATACATTCATAAAAGACCTTTGTTTGCTTTTAACATGTAAAGTGAAAAATTGAATCACTCCTCCTTTCTAATGTATTGCTTGTTGGAGTCTCAGTGCTTGGATGATAAAATATAATTTTCTTTCAGGGACACACTTGACTTCAATATGCCTAAGTTTCCCTACCTCCCCAGTCACATTTGGTCATATACATACTCTGTGTTCTATTCTCCAGCTATGCTGGACTTTAGAGTATATTTTACAATGCTTTGCCTTTCATACCCGATGTTGCATCTGCCTGGGAATTTCTTCTATTTGCTCCCATTCTCCTGGATTACCATTCATAGTTCAGGTGCAGTACCTCTGGATTTCTAAGATAAATCTCCCAAGTCTGTCTAGAGTAGGTGAGAACTTCTAGCTTTTCCCCACTGTGTCTTGTATTTATTCATCCTACATCACTCAGTGCTTCAGTCAGCTTCTTATAACTGACCCCAACAGATTGTAAACTCCATTCTGGAAAGGCATGTCTGCTTTGACCTGCAGTGGGGACGTCCTGCTTGTTGTCTGCATTTACTCAATATATCATTAATATTATTAGCTGCATTTTGCAGTAGGAAACTTTTTTGTCAAAGACACCAATGCTCTATGAAATTAGAATCTCTACCACTGTTAAACCTTCCCTGACAAGAATTTCTAGGGTTCGTCCATTACCCCTAGTTTTGACTTTCTGTTATAATTTGCACACAGGGACAATATCATAGAGCTTTATGTTTGAGACTTATTCATGTTACCAAATTAAATGACACTTTGCACATCTTTATACTTCATTCAAGCAATGTCATTGATATCAATATGCTAAGAAAAAATATGGTGGCAATTTCAGTAAGTGTGGGAATATTTCTATGCTAGTCTTGTGTGACCTCCTTCTCCAATATGCCTGCCCCAAGTCCTCACTAATTTTATATGTAAACTCTGCTTGGTCATTCTATTGGTATTGTAAACATTGTGCAATTTCATTTACATTTACCCCAGTGCACGGTGAGTGAGTCAAATTACCTGGCATATTGTGATGGCCTTATACACACAATTGAATGTATTGATTAAAAATCTGCAATCTCTCAAGGAAAAGACTGGCTGTTGAGTGCCTTTAGTTTCAAGTCCACAGTTTGCAAGTCTGCCCTGGATATCAGTCTACATACAGTTTTCAGATTTGCCAATCCTTAGTTCAGAGATTTGATTTATTAAAAATTGACCTTAATTTACACTTTCTCTCTCTCACAATCAATTTCTACCTGTATGCACACTTATTTGTGGATACAGTATGGCTGCTTTGGATTTCTGAAATATTATGACTTCAGTAAAAGAATCCCACGATAGTTTTAAACTGACAAAAATACATAAAGAGTTGCAGGAAGACTGCCTGCTTACTTCTCCCTCTTAAAATGATTAATTCATCTTGATTAAGATATTTTATATTTTATAGTTATCTGACAACATTAAGGGAAGGAAAATGTGTATTGAAAACTCAGGCACAGTTTTTCCACAAGTTTGTTTCCCATATAACTGAAAAGATAGCATTTCTGGTGTTGTGTGTGACTAGGCATCACAGGTGAGAAAGTTCACATGCAAATGCTGCATGAAGTAAACACCTTCATGTTTTCTAGAGCCATGAGTCTCCAAGTTCCCTGACTACATTTAACTTAAGAATCATCTAAGTTGGTGCTTCAAAAATTTAATGTGAATGAAAACTCGCCAGGATATTTAAAATGTTTATGTTATCCTTCAAGTAAGACATTACATTTTAAATTCACACCCAAAGAAAGGGCATTGCTGTTTTAAATGGGCTTAGCTACATTTTAATTGATAGGTTATTAGTTTCTTTAGAAAAATTGAGTTACATTTCTGTTATGAAATTTACAGGTTTTTAGTTTCTTCAGAAGAATTGAATGATATGAAATCAATCCATTTTTTGAAATTTCTTCAGATAAGTTTAAAATAAAAAATTTAGGAAGTACTGACTAAAACCTGTGTGGATTAGAGAGCTGTGGTTACACTGAAGTGACAGAGTCTGGAAAAAATATAATGTGTAGTGATATAAATGGATATTATCATCAAAATATATCTGAAATGGTAGTTAACAAGCTTGTAGAAGGTAGGAGACAGAGAGGTATTGAATAGTGAAATATCAAATCTAAAACTCCACAGTGAAGATTGCCAAACAATCTGGGAAAATTAGACCAACCTTCCCAACTCACCTAGAATGTATTCATTCAACTCTGAGACCCCGGCCTGAGACCCTGTTCTCATATTAATTGCAGATCTGTGAAGTAATGCTTCTTTATTCGTAGTCTGTGTGTTATTCCTGCTCATGTCTTCTACTATACTCAGCCCTGGGCCTGAGGGATCTTGCTCTCTGGGGTCCAGAACCTGGAATAACTCTCTAAAGACAAATTAATTAGCCAGAACCATTCTGCAACAATTAAGAGTCCTGCAACTGTGAGTGATCCAGACCTGATGACATATGGCTCTGTTTATGGGAAGGTGGCAATGACATGAAACTCATAGACATGTGTATTCACTGTTTCTATTGGGGGTTGGCAGGAAACCTTGCCTAGAACAGATTTTATTAAGTATTGAAAGTGTAATTGGAAAATTACTAAAGTACTTAAGCACAATATTCTGCATGATCTAAGATATATTAGAAGTGTGATGATTCAAAGTAGAATCCTTCAGATTTTGTGGTAGCAAATTGTAATGAGAAGCACATGCTTTGGAGAGATTAACAGACAACCCACTCTCAATACAACCTATCTTACTATAAACAGGCCCTAGGAGAGATATACATGGTACTTAAAAATTTCAGACATGTATTAGCCCCTTTTGTATATATGTCAATAAATAGGAAAAAGTCATTCCTCCAATTCATGGTCAATTAATTTTCAGGTAAACACCTTTTAAATCAAAACACCTGTGAAATTCTACCTTACACCAGTCAGAATGGCCAAGATCAAAATTCAGGTGACAACAGATGCTGGTGAGGATGTGGAGAAAGAGGAACACTCTTCCATTGTTGGTGGGATTTTAAGCTGGTACAACCCCTCTGGAAATCAGTCTGGTGGTTCCTCAGAAAATTGGACATAGTATTACTTAAGGACCCAGATATACCACTTCTGGGCATATACTCAAAAGATGCTCCAACATATAACAAGGACACATGCTCCACTAATTTCATAGCAGCCTTATTTAATATAGCCAGAAGCTGGAAAGAACCCAGATGTCCTTCAACAGAGAAATGGATACAGGAAATGTGGCACATTTACACAATGGAGTGTTATACAGTTATTAAAAACAATGACTTCATGAAATTCTTAGGCAAATGGATAGAACTAGAAAATATCATCCTGAGTGAGGTAACCCAATCACAAAAGAACACACATGGTATGCACTCACTGATAAGTGGATATTAGCCCCAAAGCTCGAAATACCCAAGATACAAATCACAGACCACATAAAGCTCAAGAAGAAGGAAGACCAAAGTGTGAGTGCTTCAGTCCTTCTTAGAATGAGTAACAAAATACTCATTGGAGCAAATACGGAGACAAAGTGTGGAGCAGAGACTGAAGGAAAAGTCATCCAGAGAGTGTCCCATCTGGGGACCCATTCCATATACAGTCACCAAATGCAGACACTAATGTGAATGCCAAGAAGTACGTGCTGACAGAAGCCTGATATAGCTGCCCAATAGAGGCTCTGCCAGAGCCTGACAAATACAGAGGCAGATGCTCGCAGCCAACATTGGACTGAACACAGGGTCCCTTATGGAAGAGTTAGAGAAGAGACTGAAGGAGCTGAAGGGGTTTGCAGCCCCATAGGAAGATTAACATTATCAACCAACCAGACCTCTCAGAGCTCCCAGGGACTAAACCACCAACCAAATAGTACACATGGAGCGACCCATGGTTCTAGCCACATGTGTAGCAGAGAATGGCCTTGTTGGGCATCAGTGGGAGAAAAGGTCCTTGGTCCTATGAAAGCTCGATGCCCCAGTATAGGGGAATGGGAAGATGGGGAGTTAAGAGCGGGTTGTTTGGGGAACACCGTCATAGAAGCAGGGGATGGGGGATGGGATAGGGAGTTTTTGGGGTGGGGATGGAAAACCAGGAAAGGGGAAAACATTTGAAATGTAAATAAATAAAATAGCCAGTAAAAAATAAAATAAATAAAAATATAAAAGTCTATGGCCCCCTTACCTGTCCAGGTGAATCTTAACAGCCTGTCCCACCATCATATTCCTACCATTGTTCACAGGTCTATAGATGACACATTAACTTCTGCTGTCAGTGCCTGTGGCACTTGGCTCTCAGCATCTGGTGCAGATGCTGCAGAGATGCTTTATATAGTGTTATGCTGAAAAATTTCATTCCAGATGAATCTACTTATTTATTAGTCTTATAATTATGGTATTATTATAGATTGCACATTCACATGAAAATACTGTGTGGTACCTCTAAATTATCCAGTATTGTAAGTTCAAATCTCTATTCTAGTTGTATATAAAATCCAAGACTTTCTTTATTGATGAGTATCATTCATCCCACATAGACTGACAACCCTGCTTTTTGTGTAATATTTTATAGAAAATTTTTGCTTTGATTGTGATGTTTCCTCAAACTCATCTGTTAAGGGTTTGCTGCAAATGTAGTGTTCAGAGGGCTTTGGAGACATGATGGTATCTTTACAACCCTGACCCAGTCAATAGATCAATCCAGTGATGAATCACAATATGATAGCATTATGGAGAGATTGGAGAAACTAAGATGAAGCACATGTTTGGAGGAGGTAGACCACAAGCATATTTTGGAAAAGTACACTTGTTCATTTGTTTCTCTTGCATCCTCCTCCTCCTCCTCCTCCTCCTCCTCCTCCTCCTCCTCCTCCTCCTTCTCCTCCTCCTCCTCCTCCTCTTCCTCCTCTTATTCCCCTCCCCCCCTCTTTCCTGGTTGACACGAGTTGAACAGTTGATTTCTCCCATGTCCTTCTATTGAGGTATAACTTTAATGTGAGATCAGAAATGTTAAACCAAGTGTCCCAGGACAGAAATCTCTAAAACCATGGCTAGAATAGCCCTTTCTTTTATTAAGTAGTTTATTAAGTAGTTCAGCTCTTTAGTCACAGAACTGAAGAACTGACATTAGGCACAGACATTCCCCAGCAGAAGAGCGCACACTTGAAAACTATGCACATGTTGTATACTACTGTCTGTCCTGTCTCTAAATTATTTTAGCCACAGCAGCAGAACCAGCTACACACTTTAATCAGGTGAACTTGACAGCACCTCACCTCCATCTTTCTGAATACTTTCAGGTTTTGCACCAAGACCTATCTGGATCACAGAGAAAGATGTCATAGGAGATTTTCCTAACACTTATGCAAGTTGTAAGTTCTGTGGTCCTTCTTGAGAGAGTTATTTTAGAGAGTGAGAGAGGTGGACTTGGATGCTTTTTTGGGATATAGAATTTTTGCACAATAATAGGAATACTTTGTGTCTGTAGCATCAATTTGTAAAGAGAAACCAGTAGCTTTAGCAATATGCTGGATTGTTTGTAGATTTTCATGGTTCCCCTTTTGAACAATTCCTTGATTAGATGTAATGTATTCAGGGCACTGGAAGTTTCTTTACAAACTGAAGGTAGTATTCTATTGTTGAAAACAACACCAAGATATCTCATGGAGAGACCAATGGCACCTAACTAGAGCCTTTACACCTACTGAATATTTTCCTTGGTACTAGAAGGTATTCTGTACAGTACTGGAAAAGAAAAGTAAACACTAATTCAGCTATAAATCCTTTGGTCTGCTACAGTGATCTGTCTACAGTATATGCTGGGGTAAAAGTGGCATAAAAATTGTTAGAGTAAATAATCATTATCTGATTGTTTTTATTTATTTGCTTGACTAAATCCAATATAATACAATAAAACAAAAAACCTTCACATCAGTGCTGGAATAGAGAACCCAACAGAAGGAAAAGAGCCTCTAGTACAGGCATAAGGATCAGAGACACACAGACTCAGGAATCCCATACAAATACAAAGCTTCAAAGCTAAAATATGTACATGAAGGACCTGGTGCAGACCTGTACTTTTCATGTTCTTGTTGATTTAGTCTCTGTGAGTTCATATAAGCAGTCCTCCTTTCATTAAAAAGGTCTTGTTCTTCTGGTATTCTCTATCCCCTTTGGCCTTTATACTCTGCCTTTCATTCTTTGGAGTTGCATTAGCTCCAAGGAGAAGGATTAGATAGAAATAGTCCATTTAGAGTTTTGTGTTCCAAGGACTCTTTGTGTTTGTCTGGCTGTGTGTCTCTGCATGTATTCCTGTGTGCTATAGCAAGGAGCTTCCTATCATCAGTGATGTTAACTGAATAAGACACTGATGTAAGGTATAGCAGAGTAAAATTAGAAATCATTTTATTGCTATTTTTTATTTTTCAGACCAGTAATGTTTTGTTTTACCCTATGTATTAGTCAGGGTTATCTAGAGTCACAGAATTTATGGAATGTCTCTCTATATTCAGGGAGTTTATTGTGATGACTTACAGTCTGTAGTCCAGCTAATCCAACAATGGGCAGCTGTGGATGGGAAGTACAAGAATCTAGTAGTTGCTCAGTTCCATGAAACTAGTTATTTAAGCTGGTCTTCTGTAAAAGTAGATTCCAACAGGTGTGCTGGCAAGGAAGGGCAAGCAGTTGAAGAAGAGTGAATCTTTCTTCTTTCAAAGTCCTTACATAGGCCTCCAGCAGAAGGTGTGGCCCAGATTAAAGGTATGTACCACCACAGCTGGATCTGGGACTTGGTTTGTCCCTGGCTGACATTGAAGTCAGAGCCTTAGTCTCCTGGGATTAAAGGCCTGTACTACATTCCCTGACCTACGATTTTCATGGCCATTATGCCTCAAGATGTCCATGCCAAGATCCAGGTCAGAAACTTGTGTCTTTCAGCCTGAAGATCTGGATAACCCATGTGCCCTCCAATTCTGGATTGTGGGGTGTAACCATTACACCCTAGGACTTAGGGCTTTGTTGGGTATGGGTTTCATCTTTGCAGTGGACTTTAAACTAAATGAGAAGTTGGTTGGTTTACTGGCTAGTTTTGTGTCAAATTGACACAAGCTAGAGTTATCACAGAGAAAGGTGTTTCAGTTGAGAAAAGACCTCAATGAGATCCAACTGTAAGGTGTTTTCTGAATTAGTGATCAAGGTTGGGAGGGCCCATTGTGGGTGGTGCTGTCCCTGGGCTGGTAGTCCTGGTTTCTATAAGAAAGCAAGCTGAACAAGTAAGGAAAAACAAGCCAGTAAGTAATATCCCTCCATAGCCTCTCTACATTAGCTCATGCTTCCTGACCTGCTTGATTTCCAATCCTGACTTCCTTTGGCGATTGTCTTAGTTAGGGTTTCTATTCCTGCAGAAACATCATGACCAAGAAGCAAGCTGAGGAGGAAAGGGTTTATTCACTTCCACTTCCACTCTGCTGTTCATAACCAAAGGAAGTCAGAACTGGAACTCAAGTAGGTCAGGAAGCAGGAGCTGATGCAGAGGCCATGGAGGGATGTTCCTTACTGGCTTGCTTCTCCTGGCTTTCTCAGCTGGCTTTCTTATAGAGCCCAAGACTACCAGCCCACAGATGGTACCACCCACAAGAAGCCCTCCACCCTTGATCACTAATTGAGAAAATATCTTACAGCTGGATCTCATGGAGGGATTTTCTCAACTGAAACTCCTTTCTCTGTGATAAATCCAGCTTGTGTCAAGTTGACACAAACAGCCAGTACAGTGACAAACAGCAATGTGAAAATGTAAGCTGAATAAACCCTTTCCTTGCTAACTTGCTTCTAGGTCATGATGTTTTGTGCAGGAATAGAAACCCTGACAAAGGCAATTGGTTACTCTCATAAATGCTGTGTTGCCTTTGCCCTAACAATACTCCAGAGAGAACAAATTGTTGGTCAAAAGTTTTGTGGCTGGGTTGGCATTTATTTATTTTTATTCATTTTATTTATTAATTATTCCATTTGTTTACATCTCAATTCATATCCCACTTCTCTGTTACCCCTCTACCAACCCTCCCACCCCACATCTTCCTCTCCCTTTCCCTTTGCCTGTATTCGGGTGCTCCCTTATCCACCCAGTCACCCTTTCCTGCCCTACCACTCTAGCATCCCCCTACACTGAGGCATCCAACCTTCATGGGACTGAGGGTCTCCCCTCCAATTGCTGTTAGGCAAGGCCATTTCCTACATATGTGTCTGGATCCATGAATCCCTCCAGGTACACTCCTCTGTTGGCGGTCTAGTCTCTGGGAGCACTGGGTGGTCAGACGAGCCTATGCTGTTCTTCCAGTGAGGTTATAATACCCCTCGACTCCTCCAGTCCTTCTGCCAGCTCCCCCACCAGGTTCCATGAGCTCAGTCTGATGGTTGACTCCAAGTATCCACATCTGCATTGGTCAGTTGCTGACTGACCCTCCCAACGAACTGCCATGCCAGGTTCCTGTCAGTAAGCACCTTTTGACCACAGCAGGCAACTGTGTTGGGTTTGGTGTCTGCAAATACGATTGAGTTAGCATTTATGTTTCTCAGTTGGTAACCAGCAGAGTATCTCCTATATAAAACACACTAGAGTATAGGGGTGAAGGCTCCATGGGGGTAACAGCTCAATTTTTCCATTTTCAGTGAGTTGTGTGAGTGTTGTCCTCATTAAAGGAGTCCCACTCTCAGTGTGCAGAAAGTAATTAATTGTCTTAGCAACTGCCTGGATTGTTTGGGGATTTACCTGTGAATTTCTTGGGTAACCAGTCATTTAAGATGACTCCATGAGATGGAACTTATGTTGGATGCTGCTCTGGTTACCAGGAACTTGGGACTAGATAGACCATAGAATTAAGATAAAGTAATATTATTCTACTAAAGGAATGTAGCATTATAATGAATTGTAACAACATTCTGCTTTATCCACTGGTTAGAGTCTTACTCACCCATCATCAGAGAAGCTTCCTCCTGTAGTAGATGGAATCAGAGGCTCACAAACGGACAATGTGCAGAGATTGAGAGGCCTTGGGTTACTGAGACCTAAAAAGGATGTTTCCACTAAACTTTTCTCAGAGCTCAGGGGAATTTGTAGGAGCAGGAAGAATTGATAGAGCCAGTGAGGATGGAAGACACCTAGGAAGCAATGCCTGTCAGACCCGGCAGGAATGATGGACGTGCACAAGTCTAAGCCATATTGAGTCCCAGGACTGATCAGGGTAAGTGGACATGATCATTTGTGTCTAACCTAGAAGCTACCTCCAAGTGACAACCTCACACAAAGGAAAAATTAGTTTTCTCCAATGGAGTCTCACTACATCCAGCAGTAGATGGCCAACTCCAAGCAAACCTAATAGTATTTTTTGGAGAAATTAATTTTTTGTGTTGATTTATTTTTTACCTTATTAGTATTTTAAGGTAAGAATACTCCTGTGTCTTCTGATTTTATGTTGTTATATATTTATATATACTACTTGTACCTTTCCTTTGGTTTTCCCTTTTTTACTTGCCTGTTTGTTATCTAATGAGTAGAAGATGATATAGAATTGAATGGGTTGGGAGGATCTCAGAAGAGTTAGAGGGAAATAATAATTCAAATATATTATATGAAAATATTTTTCAAAAAACACAATAAGCACAACAAAAAAGACAAAAAACCACTTTTTTCAGTTTTAGTTGTCTTTACATATGAATTATATTAATACAAAATCATTTTTTTCAACTTATAAAAAAGCATTTAATTGGCCTTATGATTTCAGAAGCTTAGTGTTCATTATGGTGAAGCAAAGGCATGGCAGCAGGAATATCTGAGAGATCACATTTCAATTTTTGAGTGGGAGGTAGAGAAAAAGCACTGGAGATGATAGGAATCTTTGAAACATCAAAATCCACCTACCCTCAGTGAAACATTTTATCCAATAAAGCCATACCACCCAATTCTTCCCACACAGTTTCACCAATTGGGGATAAAATATTCAAACATAGGAGCTATGGGGGCTATTCTCATTCAAAGTAGCATAATATGTAATCTCAAATAACCCTAAATAACCAAAAGAATTTTAAAAAAGGACCAAGCTAAAAGGTACACATATCCTTACCTCAAAATCTATTACAAAGTTATAGTACTCAAAACAGTATAATGGTGAAATAAAAGAAACATGTCAAACAATGTAATAGAATAAATACTCCAAAAATAAACCCATACATAACAACTGACCTTCATTTCAGTAGGGATCCTAAATACATTTCAACAAAGAGTGCAGGGGCAATCTATGCATATACACATATATGCAAAATAATGAATTGTACTATTTTTCTTGTTCAGTAGCATTTTCATTTTTTAGAAAAGAAAATGTTTAGTTTGACTTATGGTTTTATCTTTTTTTATTTTACTTTTTATACTTTATTTACATTTCAAATGTTTTCCCCTTTCCAGGTCTCCCCTTTGGAAACCCCCTATCCCATCCCGTCTCCTCCTGTCTCTATGAGGGTATTCCCCCACCCACCCACCCACTCCCATCTTCCCTCCCAGGCATTCCCCTACACTGGAGCATCTAACATCCTCAGGCCCAAGGGCCTCTCATCCCACTAATGGCCAACAAGGCTCTCCTCTGCCACATATGTGGCCAGCAGCATGGGTTCCTCCACGTGTATTCTTTGGTTGGTGGTCCAGTCTCTGAGAGCATAGGAGGTCAGGCCAGTTGACACTGTTGCTCCCTCCATGGGACTTCAAACTCCCATAACTCCTTCAGTCCCTTCTCCAACTCCTCCATCTGGGACCCAATACTTGGTCCAATGGTTGCTGTGAAGTGACTCTTGGGTATTTTTTAACTTTTGGGCTAATAAACACTTATCAGTGAGTACATACCATGTTCATTCTTTTGGGACTGAGTGACCTCGCTCAGGATGATATTTTCAAGTTCCATTCATTTGCCTGCGAATTTCATGAAGTCATTGTTTTTAATAGCTGAGTAGTATTCCATTGTGTAAATGTTCCAAATTTTCTGTATCCATTCCTCTGTTGAGGGACATCTGGGTTGTTTCCAGCTTCTGGCTATTATAAATATGTCTCCTATGAAAATTGTGGAGCATGTGTCCTTATTACATGTTGGACCATCTTCTGGGTATATGCCCAGGAGTGTTATAGCTGGGTTCTCGGGTAGTATTATGTCCATTTTTCTGAGGGTTCACCAAACTGATTTCCAGAGTGGTTGTGCCAGCTTGCAATCCCACCATCAAGGGAGGAGTGTTCCTCTTTCTTCACATCCTTGCCAGCATCTACTGTCATCTGAGTTTTTGATCTTAGCCATTCTGACTGGTGTGAGGTGGAATCTCAGAGCTGTTTTGAATTGCATTTCTTTGGTGACTAAGGATGTTGAACATTTCTTTAGGTGCTTCTCAGCCTTTTGAGTTTCTTCAGTTCAGAATTCTCTGTTTACTTTGGTTCCCCATTTTTTGATATGGTTATTTGGTTCTCTGGAGTCTAACTTCTTGAATGCTTTGTATATATTGGATATTAGCCTTCTATTGGACACAGGATTGGGAAAGATCTTTTCCCATCCATTGGTTGCCATTTTGTCATATTGACTGAGTCCTTTGCAGTTTCATGAGGTCCCATTTTTTGATTCTTGATCTTAGAGCACAAGCCATTGGTGTTCTGTCCAGGAACATTACCCCTGTGCCCATGTGTTCGAGATTTTCCCCCACTTTCTCTTCTATTAGATTCAGTGTATCAGGTTTTATGTGGAGGTCCTTGATCCACTTGGACTTGAGCTTTGTATAGGGAGATATGAATGGTTCAATTTGCATTCTTCTACATGTTGACTGCCAGTTGAACCTGCACTATTTGTTGAAAGTGCATTCTGTTTTCCATTGGATGGTTTTAGTTCCTTTGTCAAAGATCAAGCGACTGTAAGTATGTGGGTTTATTTTGGGGTCTTCAATTCTATTTCATCGATCTCCCTGCCTCTCATTGTACCAATACCATTCAGTTTTTATCACTGAGTTTTAGTATAACTTGATTTCAGGGATGCTGATGCCTCCAGAAATTCTTTTCTTGTTGAAAATACTTTTTGCCATCCTGGGTTTTTTGTTTTTCCAAATGAATTTGAGAATTGCTCTTTCTAAGTCTATGAAGAAATGAGTCGGAATTTTGATGGGGATTGCATTGAATCTGTAGATTGCTCTCGTCAGGATGGCCATTTTTACTATATTAATCCTGCCAATCCAGGAGCATGGGAGATCTTTCCATCTTCTGCAGTCTTCTTTAATTTCTTTCTACAGAGACTTGAAGTTCTTGTCATATAGAACTTTCACTTGTTTGGTTAAAATCACACCAAGATACTTTATAATGTTTGTGTCGATTGTGAAGGGTGTCATTTCCCTAATTTCTTTCTCAGTCTGTTTATCTGTTGAATACAGGAAGGCTACTGATTTGTTTGAGTTAATTTTATATCTGGCCACTTTGCTGAAGTTGTTTATCAGCTGTAGCAGTTCTTTGAGTTATTTAGGTCACTTAAGTATAGGATCATATCATGTGCATATAGTGATATTTTGATTTCTTCCTTTCCAATTTGAATCCCTTTGACCTCCTTTTGTTGTCTAATAGCTTTAGCTACAACTTCAGGTACTATATTGAATAGATAGGGAGAGAGGGCAGCCTTGTCTAGTCTCTGATTTTTGTGAGATTGCTTCACGTTTCTCTCCATTTAGTTTGATGTTGGTTACTGGTTTGCTGTATATTGCTTTTACTATGCTTAGGTACAGTCCTTGAATTCCTGATCTTTCCA
The DNA here is from genome assembly GCA_019843965.1 of Rhynchomys soricoides. NCBI lineage: Eukaryota > Metazoa > Chordata > Mammalia > Rodentia > Muridae > Rhynchomys > Rhynchomys soricoides. The sequence continues at coordinate 8,562,838 of JADRCH010000059.1, forward strand.
AGACTTTTATCATGAAGGGATGTTGAATTTTGTCAAATGCTTTTTCAGCATCTAATGAAATGACCATGTGGTTTTTTATTTGAGTTTGTTTATGTAGTGGATTACATTGATGAATTTCTGGGTATTGAACTATCCCTACATCCCTGGGATAAGATCGTTTTGATGTGTTCTTGGATTCGGTTTGTGAGAATTTTATTAAGTATTTTTGCATTGATATTCATAAGAGAAATTGGTCTGAAGTTTTCTTTCTTTGTTGGGTCTTTGTGAGGTTTTGGTATCAGTGTAACTGTGGTCTCATAGAATGAATTGAGTAGTGTTCCTTCTGTTTCTATTTTTGTGGAATAGATTGAAGAGTATTGATATTAGGTCTTCTTTGAAGGTCTGATAGAATTCTGCACTAAACTCATCTGGTACTGGGCTTTTTTTGGTTGGGAGATTTTTAATGGCTGCTTCTATTTCTTTAGGGTTAATGGGAGTGTTTAGATGGTTTATTTGATCTTGATTTAACTTTGGTATTTGGTATTTGTCTAGAAACTTGTCCATTTCATTGAGATTTTTCAATTTTGGTGAGTATAGGCTTTTGTAGTATGATCAGATGATTTTTGGATTTCCTCAGAACTGTTGTTATATCTCCCTTTTCATTTCTGATTTTGTTAATTTGAATACTGTCTCTGTGTCCTTTGGTTAGTCTAGCTAAAAGTTTATCTATCTTGTTGATTTTCTCAAAGAACCAGCTCCTGGTTTTGTTGATTCTTTGTATAGTTCTTTTTGTTTTTACTTGGTTGATTTAAGCCCTGAGTTTGATTATTTCCTGACTTCTACTCTTCTTAGGTTTATTAGCTTCTATTTGTTCTAGGACTTTCAGTTGTGCTATTAAGCTTCTACTGTATCCTCTCTCCAGTTTCTTTTTGGAGGCACTCAGTGCTGTGAGTTTTCCCCTTACCACTGCTTTCATTGTGTCCTATAAGTTGGGTATGTTGTACTTTCATTTTCATTAAATTCTAGGAAGTCTTTAATTTCTTTCATTATTTCTTCCTTGACCAAGCTATCATTGAGTAGAGCGTTGTTCAGCTTCCATGTGTATGAGGGCTTTCTGTTGTTGTTGTTGCCAGTGAAGACTAGCCTTAATCTGTAGTGATCTGATAGGAGGCATGGGATTATTTCAATCTTCTTATATCTTTTGAGGTCTGTTTTGTGACCGATTATATGATCAGTTTTGAAGTAGGTACCATGAGGTTCTGAGAAGAACGTATATTCTTTTGATTTAGGATGAAATGTTCTATATATCTGTTAAATCCACTTGGTCCATAACATCTTTTAGTTTCACTGTGTCTCTGTTTAGTTTCTGTTTCCACCATCTCTCAATTCATGGTAGTAGGATGTTGAAGTCTCCCACTATTATTGTGTGAGGTGCAATGTGTACTTTGACCTTTAGTAAAGTATATTTTATGAATGTAGGTGACCTTGCATTTGGAGCATAGATGTTCACAATTGAGATTTCTTCTTGGTAGATTTTTCCTTTGATGAGTGTGAAGTGTCCTTATCATTTTTGGTGACTTTTGGTTGAAAGTCAATTTTATCTGATATTATAATGGCTATTCCAGCCTGTTTCTTGGGACTCTTGGCCTGTAAAATTGTTTTCCAGCCCTTTACTCTGAGGTAGTGTTTGTCTTTAACTCTGAGGTGCGTTTCCTGTATGCAGCTAAATGCTGGTCCTATTTGTGTATCCAGTCTGTTAGTCTATGTCGTTTTTATTGGTGAATTGAGTCAATTGATGTTAAGAGATATTAAGGAATAGTGATTGTTGTTTCCTGTTATTTTTTGATGTTATTTGTATGGTTGTTTGTCTATCTTCTTTTGAGTTTATTGAAAGATTACTTTCTTGTCTTTTGTAGGGTGTAGTTTCCTTCCTTGTGTTGGTTCTTTCCATCTATTATTCTTTGTATGGCTGGGTTTGTGGAAAGATATTGTGTAAATTTGGATTTGTTATAGAATATCTTGGTTTCACTATCTATGGTAATTGAGAATTTCGCTGGGTATAGCAGCCTGGGCTGGCATTTGTGTTCTCTTAGCGTCTGTATGAGATCTTCCCAGGATCTTCTAGCTTTCATAGTCTCTGGTGAGAAGTCTGGTGTAATTCTGATAGGTCTGCCTTTATATGTTACTTGCCCTTTTTCCCTTACTGCTTTTAATATACTTTCCTTGTTTTGTGCATTTGGAGTTTTGACTATAGTGTGACAGCAGGAATTTCTTTTCTGGTCCAATCTATTTGGAGTTCTGTAGGCTTCTTGAATGTTTATGTTCATCTCTTTCTTTAGGTTAGGGAAGTTTTCTTCTGTAATTTTATTGAAGATATTTACTGACCCTTTAAGTTGGGAATCTTCACTCTCTTCTATACCTATTATCCTTATGTTTGGTCTTCTCATTGTGTTCTGGACTTCCTGGATGTTTTGGGTTAGGAACATTTTGCATTTTGCATTTTTTGACTGTTGTGTCAATGTTTTCTATGGTATCTTCCACACCTGAGATTCTCTCTTCTATCTCTTGTATTCTGTTGGTAATGCTTGTATCTATGACTTCTGATCTCTTTCCTTGGTTTTCTAAATCCAGGAATGTCTTCTTTTGTGCTTTCTTTATTGTTTCTATTTCCATTTTTCGAACCTGGATGGTTTTGTTCAATTCCTTCACATGTTTGATTGTATTTTCCTATAATTCCCCATGTTTGATTGTGTTTTCCTGTAATTCTTTAAGGTATTTTTGTGTTTCCTCTTTAAGGACTTCTAGCTCTTTACCTGTCTTCTCTTGTATTTCTTTTTCTTCCTTCTTTTCTTTTTTTTTTGCTTTGTTTTTGAGACAGGGTTTCTTTGTATAGCCCTGGCTGTCCTGGAACTCACTCTGTAGAACAGGCTGGCCTCAAACTCAGAAATCCACCTGTCTCTGCCTCCCAAGTGCTGGGATTAAAGGTGTGTACCACCACTGCCTGGCCCCTCTTGTATTTCTTTAAAGGAGTTATTTATTTCCTTCTTAAAATCTATCATAATCATGAGATGTGATTTTAAATCTTAATCTTGCTTTTCTGGTGTGTTGGGGTATCCAGGGTTCGCTGTTTTCGGAGAACTGGGTTCTGATGATGCCAAGTTGCCTTGGTTTCTATTTTTTATATTCTTTCCTTGCCTTTCGCCATCTGGTTATCTCTGGTGTTAGCTGGTCTTACTCTCTCTGACCGTGACTTGTCCCTCCCACAAGCCTCTGCATCAGTACTCCTTGGACACCAGCTCTCTCTGAGAGGAATTTGGGTTGGAGAGCTGTGGTACAGGGTCAGCTCTGGGTTTCAGACAGAAACCAGAAGGATTCTGTCCTCAGCTGTTCCTTGGTTCATGTGTCCTGATGGCTCTGCAAGGGTCCCTCTTGATCCAGGAATTTGAAGAGAAGTGGTGGTCCTGCCTGTGCTCAAAGGTGTGTCAGCACTCCTGGGAGACCATCTCTCTCCTGGCACTGTTTGAGTATGGAGCTCTGACAAAATCAATTTGTATAAAGTAATTTTTGTTGGAATTGTGTTTGTAATTTGATTTAATGCTGAAATAAGTATGTGACAAGATGACATCTTGAAAATATCTTAATCTTAATATCAAGGAATGTTGCAATAATAAAATATTTCCTAAGCCTTCATGTTATTAATTAATAGTTTATAGTTTTGAAAGTATAGATTTTATACACACAGTAGTACTACAATATAGAACACCAGTATTCAACTCTATGTTTTTCATGTGTTCATGCAGTGTGACCAATTGCCTGATATGCCTTCTGTCATGTTTCCCTGCTGTTTTGGTTCCTAAATCATCAAACCACAACACCCCCCAAAACTACTTTTGTTCACAGCTTCATATGTGTATATAGTGCATTTTAGTGACTTTCATCCCTGATTCTTCCTTACTAAAAACTTATGGATTCTGCTACCTCTGTGTAGTTGCACTCTGACATATTAAATGGAAAATTCCAGAGATTTACAGTTTTAAATGACAGCCTATCCTATGCTTTCTGGTGAAAACTGAGCTCTCCTAGCCTCTGTTCTGAAAGTAGTCTGAATAATCACTTCATTTAGTATTTTCACATTATATCTGCTGCCCTCCTTGTGAGGCCCTCTTTAGCTATCATGTGAACCTCTTAAACTCTATTCTCTAATGCCTCATATAGGGAGTTTTAGATAAATTTCCAAATGAAGCTTACAGAGCAGCCTAAAGCTATACCACATTGATGTGTCCTTTACTTTAGTTCCTGATACATAGGTATTTTCTGAGACATTGAATTGTATTCACCTGTGTGAGGGAGATGTTGATATATTTTGAAAAGTTAGCCAACCATTTAGTGATTGGCAATATTTTAATATGTACTTTCATATTTGTATCCTATGATGTTGGTAGATGGGTAGATATGAACCACTTTCAGATTATCAGGGGTTCTGCACAAACAGTTATGTTGCTCATAATCAGTATCTTAAGGTTTTCCTGCTGTTAAGAGAAACCATGACCAATGACACTCTTATAAAGCACATCATTTAATTGGGGTGGCTTAGAGTTTCAGTGATTGAGATCATGATTGTCATGATAGGATGCATGGCATTGTGCAGTCATATTTTGTGGTAAAGGAGCCATGAGTTCTGTATCTTGGCTTGAAGGCAGCACGTCAAGGCAGAGACTATATTCTGTAGGCAGCCATGAGGAGACTGGATTCGACAGTGAGCATAACATAGCTTCAACATATATATGAAACCTCAAATCCTGATTCCACAGTGACATATTTCTTCTAACAAGACCACATCTCCTATTAGTGCCACTCAGTGTAATCCAAGCATTCCAACACATGAATCAATGGGGTGGGTGGTATACCTATTCAAACCACCAAAAATCACATAACCAAAGATATAGTTTAGTTCTTTTTTTGTTCCTTGCTACACCATAATAAATGTATGTAATTTCCAAGACTTAAAAATAAATTGAACTTGATACACAAAAAAGACAACTATAAAAATTGATGGGAAAACAGCAAAAATAGAATTTGGAATGAAATTGATGCCACAGAATACAAACATTGGAAAAGAAACAAGATCTAAACTTAATTCTATTAGGGACGTAGAAAAATACAAATATGTTAAAGTTTAAAGAAGCAGCAAAAATGAACACACACCCACACAGTATAAAACAGTTGAAATTGAAAACAAATAACAAAAGAGGTACAAAAGAAAAACCAACATACCGATTTTTAAAGAGTAATAAATAAGCCATTAGTCATCCTTAAAATGAAGAATTTCCAGCCTTTTACTCTGAGGTAGTGTCTATCTTTGACACTGAGGTGCATTTCCTGTAAGCAGCAAAATGCTAGGTACTGATTTCATATCCAGGCTGTTAGTATATATCTTTTTATTGGGGAATTGAGTCCATTGATGTTAAAAGATATTAAGGACAAGTGATTGCTACTTCTTGTTATTTTTGTTGTTAGAGGTGGAATTATGTTTGTGTGGCTCTCTTCTTTTTGGTTTGTTGAAAGAAGATTACTTTGTTGCTTTTTCTAGGGTGTGGTTTTCCTCATTGTGTTGGACTTTTCCATCTTTTATCCTTTGTAGGGCTGGATTTGTGGAAAGATATTGTTTAAATTTGGTTTTGGCATGAAATAAATATCTTCATTTCTCCATCTATGATAATTGAGTATGTTCTCTTAGGGTCTGTATGATATCTGCCCAGTATCATCTGGCTTTCATAGTCTCTGTTGAGAAGTCTGGTGTAATTCTGATAGGTCTGCCTTTATATGTTACTTGACCTTTTTTCCTTACCGCTTTAAATATTCTTTCTTTGTTATGGGCATTTGGTGTTTTGATGTGATGAGAGGAATTTCATTTCTGGTCCAATCTATTTAGAGTTCTGTAGGCTACTTGTATGTTCATGGGTATCTCTTTCTTTAGGTTAGGGAAGTTTTTTTCTATAATTTTGTTGAAGATATTTATTGGTCCTTTAAGTTGGGAATCTTCTATATCTCTATCACTTTCTTCTATACCTATTGTCTTTAGGTTTGGTCTTCTCATTGTGTTCTTGTTTTCTTGGATGTTTTGGGTTAGGAGCTTTTTGAATTTTGCATTTACTTTGACTGTTGTGTCAATGTTTTCTATGAAAAAATTTTTTGAAGAAAATGGTCCCAAGAAACAAGCAAGAATAACCATTCTAATATCGAATAAAATTGACTTTCAACCAATATTTATCAAAAAAAAGATAAAGAAGGACACTTCATACTCATCAAGGGAAAAATCTACCAAGAAGAACTCTCAATTCTGAATATCTATTCTGAAAATTCAAGGCACTCACATTCATAAAATAATCTTTACTAAAGCTCAAAGCACACATTGCACCTCACATCATTATAATGGGAGACTTCAACATCCCACTCTTATCGATGAAACAATCATGGAAACAGAACCTAAACAGAGACACAGTGAAATGTAAAGAAGTATGGACCAAATGTATTTAACTGATATACATAGAACATTTCATTCTAAAACAAAAACAAAAGAATATACCTTCTTCTCAGCACCTCATGGTACCTTCTCCAAAACTGACCATATAATTGGTCACAAATCAGGCTTTAGCAGATACAACATGATTGACATAATCCCATGCATCCTATCTGATCACCACGAACTAAGGCTGCTTTTCAATAACAACAAAACAACAGAAAACCCACATAAACACAGAAGTAGAACAATACTCTAGTCAGTGATAAATTGATCAAGGAAAAAATAAAGAAAGAAATTACAGACATTTCCCAATTTAATGAAAATGAAGGCACAACATACTCAAAATTATGGGACACAATGAAACAGTGCAAAGAGGAAAACTCATAGCTATGAGTGCCTCCAAAAAGAAACTGGAAAAAGCATACACTAGCAACCTGAGAGCACCTCTGAAAGCTCTAGAATAAAGAGAAGGAAATAGACTGCAGGAAATAATCAAACTCCAGACTGAAATCAACCAAGTAGAATCAAAAAGAACTATACAAAAAAATTAACAAAACCAGGGGCTGGTTCTTTGAGAAAATCAAAAGATAGATAAACTCTTAGCCAGACTAACAAGAAAGCTCAGAGACAGTATCCAAATTAACAAAATCAGAAATGAAAAGGGAGATATAACAACAGAAACCAAGAAAATTAAAAAAATCAACAGATTTCTCTACAGAAGCCTATACTGAACAAAACTGGAATATCTGGATGGAATGGACAAATATCTAGACAGATACATGGTACCAAAGTTAAATCAGAATCAGATAAACCATCTAAACAGTCCCATAAACCCTAAAGAAACAGAAGCAGCCATTAAAAGTCTCCCAACCAAAAAAAGCCCTGGACCAGATGGTTTTATTGTAGAATTCTATCAGACCTTCAAAGAAGTCCTAATACCAATACTCGTCAAACTATCCAGCAAATCAGAAACAGAAGGAATACTACCCAATTCATTCTATGAAGCCACAATTACACTTATACCTAAAACACACAAAGATACAACAGAGAAAGAGAACTTCAGGCTAATTTCCATTATGAATATCAATGCAAAAATACTCATAAAATTCTCACAACCTGAATCCAAGAACACATCAAAATCTTCATTCACCATGATCAAGCAGGTTTTATCCCAGGGATGTAGGGATGGTTCAATATACAGAAATCCATCAATGTAATCCACTATATATACAAACTCAAAAGAAAATAACCACATGATCATCTCATTAGATACTGAGAAATCATTTGATAAAATTCAACACCCCTTCTTGGAAAAAGTCTTCGAAATATCTAGAATTCAAGGCTCATATCTAAACATAGTGAAAGCAATATTAGTTTGCTTTGTTAGCAAACAAGTAGCTAACATCAAACTAAATGGAAAGAAACATGAAGCAATCCCACTAAAATCAGGGACTGGACAAAATTGCCCACTCTCACCCTATGTATTCAATATAGTACTCGAAATCCTAGTCAGAGCAATGAAAAAACAAATGTAAGTCAAAGGGATACAAATTGCAAAGGAAGAATTCAAAACATCACTATTTGCAGATGATATGATAGTATTCTTAAGTGATCCCAAAAATTCCACAGAAGAACCCTTAAATGTGATAAACAACTTCAGCAAAGTAGCTGGATATAAAATTAACTCGAATAAATCAGTAGCATTCCTTTAATCAAAGGTTAAAGAGACCGAGAAAGCAATTAGTAAAATGACACCCTTCACAAAAGTCACAAATAATATAAAATATCTTGATGTGACTCTAACCAAGCAAGTGAAAGATCTGAATGACAAGAAATTCAAGTCCCTGAATAAAGAAATTAAAGATGATCTCAGAAGAAGGAAAGATTTCCCATGCTCATGGATTGGCAGGATTAATATAGTAAAAATGGCCATCTTTCCTAAAGCATTCTACAGATTCAATGAAATCCCCATCCAAATTCACTCATCCTTCATACAGTTAGAAAGAGCAATTTGAAAATTCATTTGGAAAAACAACCCAGGATAGAGAAAACTCTTCTCAACAATAAAAGAACTTCTGGGGGAATTGCCATACCTGACCTCAAGCTGTATTACAGAGCAATAGTTATAAAACGTGCATGGCATTGGTAAAGAGACAGGCAGGTAGATCAATGGAATAGAATTGAAGACCCAGAAAAGAACCCATACACCTGAGGTCACTTGATCTTTGACAAAGGAGCTAAAACCACCCAGTGAAAAAAGGACCGTATTTTCAACAAATTGTGCTGGTTCAACTGGCCATCAACATGTAGAAGACTGCAAATCGATTCATCCTTATCTCCTTAAACAAAGCTCAAGTCTAAGTGGATCAAGAACCTCCACATAGAACCAGATATACTGAATCTAATAGTAGAGAAAGTGGGGAAGAGCCTTGAACACATGGGCACAGGGGAAAATTTCCTGAACAGAACTCCAATGGTGGGTCCTCATAAAATTGCAAAGCTTCTGTAAGGCTTTATAGTGTCAATCAGTGTCAATAGAACAAAATGGCAACCAACAGTTTGGGAACAGATATTTACCAATCCTACCTCCAATAGCGAGCTAATATCAAATATATATATATAAAGAACTTATAAAGTTAGACTCCAGAGAACCAAATAACCATATTAAAAATGGGGTACAGAGCTAAACAAAGAATCCTCAACTAAGGAATATCAAATGGCTGAGAAAGACCTAAAGAAATGTTCAACATCCTTAGTCATCAGGGAAATGCAAATCAAAACAACCCTGAGATTCTACCTCACACCAGTCAGAATGGCTAAGATAAAAAACCTCAGGTGACAGCAGATACTGGGGAGAATGTGGAGAAAGAGGAACTCTCCTCCATTGCTGTTGGGGATTGCAAGCTAGCACAACCACTCTGGAAATTAGTTTGACAGACTCTCAGAAAACTGGATGTAATAATATCTGAGGACCCAGCTATTCCACTCCTGGGCATATACCCAGAAGATGCTCCAATATGTAATAAAGACACATGTTCCACTATGTTCATATCAGCCATATTTATAATAGCCAGAAGCTGGAAACAACCCAGATGTCCCTCAACAGAGGAATGGATACAGAAAATGTGGTACATTTACACAATGGAATACTACTCAGCTATTAAAAACAATGACTTTATGAAATTCGCAGGCAAATGGATGGAACTTGAAAATATCATCCTGAGCGAGGTAACGCAGTCACAGAAGAATGAACATGGCATGTACTCACTGTTAAGTGGTTATTAGTCCAAAAGTTCGAAATACCCAAGAGTCACTTCACAGCAACAATAGGGCGGAGTGTGAGGTCCCAGATGGAGGAGTTGGAGAAGGGACTGAAGGAGCTGAGGGAGTTTGCATCCCCAGGGAGGCAGCAACAGTGGCAATTGGCCTGACCCCTGATACTCCTGAAGACTGATCCACCAACCAAAGAATACACATGGAGGGACCCATGGTACTGGCCACATATGCGGCAGAGGAGGGTCTTGTTATCCATCAGGGGGAGGAGAGGCCCTTGGGCTTGAGAGTGTTAGATCCCCCAGTATAGGAGAATGCCAAGGAGGGAAGATCAGAGTGGATGGGTGGTTGGGTGAGGGAATATCCCCATAGTGGCAGGGGGAGGGGGGAGGGAATGGGGAAGTTCCAAAGGGGAGATCTGGAAGGGGGAAACATTTGAAATGTAAATAAAGTAGGAAAAAATAAAAAAAAAATAAATGTGCAGTATTAAGGCATAGTTTTTTTTTTTTAATTTTATGTGAGAATATTTCGTCTGCATGTATATGTTCCACATGCATGCCTGCTGTCAGGAGAAGCCAGAGGGGGTGTCAGATTCCCTGAAACTGGAGTTACAGCCAGTTGTAAGTCAGCACATAGGTTCTGGGAAAAAAATTATGTTAAAAGGTTAAGCTTAGTGACTTTATATTCTGAGGAAATTGAAGAAAAGTAACATTTATGGATTCAATCTAAACTTTTATTTAAATTTGAGTATATGTCTCAGGCAGGAATGAAAGACATAGTAATGCCAATACATTTTTCATATCAGAAGCAATTGAATATATCAGTACTAGAATAGTAGAAAATGCTAAGGCAATAGAGTATAAAGACTTAACATATTTGAATTAGAGATTATTATTACTTTGATGAGAGTAAGATTAATTACTGTAGAGTATATAACATTCCTTGTGTGTCACCAACTATGTCTTTTTTTCTTGAATTGGTATGGATGCTGGGAAGGAGGTATAAGCAGACTATACAGAATTTGGTTTGTAAGTCATCATCTACCAAGAACAACTGAGGAAGTAAATAGAACAAGGTTATTCCATGACATAGTGAGGTAAAGAATGTAAAAACTAGAGAATATGAACAATAAAGGAAAATTCTTTCTAAATAAACAAATGAGACAAAAGAGTAGAATTGACCTATGATCTCAACATGCTCAACCACTGGGATTTTAAGGAAATGTAATTTTTTTTCTAAAAGTCATTGGAGGCATGACAACCAAACTTAGAACTTGGAGTTCCTCCTCTTGGGTCTGCCCATCCCTTCAGAATATCATGTTCTGATATTCTATGCCCTGTTCCTGGCCATGTATCTCATCGCTGCCCAGGGAAACCTGCTAATCATTCTCCTTGTTCGACTGGACTCCCATCTCCATACACTCATGTACTTGTTTCTCAGCAAATTGTCCTTCTCCGATCTCTGCTTTTCCTCTGTCACAGTGCCAAAATTGCTTCAGAACATGCAGAGCCAGATACCATCCATATCCTATGTAGGCTGCCTGACACAGATGTACTTCTTTATGGTTTTTGGAGACATGGAAAGTTTTCTTCTCGTGGTCATGGCCTATGACTGCTATGTGGCCATCTGCTTTCCTTTGCACTACAAAAGCATCATGAGCACCAAGTTCTGTACTTCACTAGTCCTACTACTGTGGATGCTGACAATATCCCATGCCCTGATGCACACCTTACTCATGGCTAGATTGTCTTTTTTGTGAGAAGAATGTGATTCCCCACTTTTTCTGTGACATTTCTGCTCTTCTGAAGTTGTCCTGCTCAGACATTTATGTTAATTAGTTGATCATATTTATCATGGGCGGGCTCATCACTATTATTCCATTTCTACTCATTGTAATGTCCTATGTAAGAATTTTTTCTCCATATTCAAGGTTACATCTACTCAGGACATCTACAAGGTCTTCTCTACCTGTGGTTCCCATCTGTCTGTGGTGACCTTGTTTTATTGGACAATTATTGGTCAGTACCTATGTCCATTAGGTAATAACTCTACTGTGAAGGTGACTGTCATGGCTATGATGTACAGAGTGGTGACTCCCGTGCTGAACCCCTTCATCTACAGCCTGAGGAACAGAGACATGAAGAGAGCCCTAACAAGAGTTATCTTCAGTAAGTAAATCTCTCTGTAATGGCAGTACTTTAATTGTTATCTAATTTTATGTAATAAGTATATTGATATTACTATTTTTATCAGATATTGTACCTCATTGTAGGACCTACAAGGAAGTTCATTCTACATAACTGTTCAACACATGAAAGAGAAGAGGTTTCATGCAGTAGTCAAAGTAGGAAATACTGTCTTTGATATCTGTCTTCAATTTCCTCCTTACCTTGCATAAACAGCCCTAGAAATGCACAGTGGATGAGGTATTGTGTAACTGAAAAATTTTATCATGTTACCCTGATTTCTGTGTTCATAAATATAACAGTTGAAATAGTTTAATTAATGGATTTGTGACACTGGATAATAATGAAATCTCTTCATTAGCCTGCTTCCTTCTAGTTTTTCCTACAGGTTCTCTCATATTGACTTTGACATTATATTTTTCTTGTAACTGCCCATATACTTTCTACTCATGTTGTATGTTCTGAGTAGTCTTGATGCTGAACAAATGTATTATAATCATTTTGTAGAATTGTCATTTGTATAATTTTATTTTAATTTGGAATTGATTAATTCAGTTTACTTCTCTAAGATGAGGAAAAGAAGAAAGATAGAAGTTGATAATGCTTTATGTGTATTTCTATTTTATTTTGTAAAACCTCCTTTTCTAGTGGAGAGCATTTTTATACCTTTGTGGCAATCACAAAGAGGTAGAGAAGGTTATGTTTCATAGACTGAAGATTATGAGGTTAAATGACTTCTCATCTCACATGCAGCTCAGGCAGAATCATCAATGTAAATGTGAGGCCAGCCCAGCTGCACAGTATGACCCTGTAAAATAAGCTTCACCGAGCTGAATAGTGAGAACCGTTGTGGGATAGAACTCCCAAACATTGATGTTGGGCCTGTGGTATATTGACCATAAACTTACCATATGAATGAGAAACTATTCACCTGGACACATACCAACAACGATTTGTGGGATTCAAAAAATTAGTTTTGTTTTCATTATTCATGAAAATACAATGTATAATGGCCACAAATAGAATGGTCAATCAAATGATGATCAGATAAATAAGATATATTATATTCATACAATGAAACATTATTCAACAACAGAAAACAAATCAATTATTGGTACATGCAACTGTATAGGTTAATTTACTTACAAGGCAAATGTAAAGAGCAGATATTCCATAGTGACATTTCATTCAGATACCTTAAAAGACATATGACAATGGTCATGCAAAAAGTCATGGATTTATGCATATTTATGTTTTTACCATTAGTTAATCCTGAGTCACAGAAATGCTCAATGGCTGAGAATAAGTGACTATGACATACATCCATAGATGGGATAGTATATGGACCATCCTTTCTCCAAGGCTCAGGGAGCATCATGGAAGAAGAGGTAGAAAGATTGGAAGAGGAAGTGGATGGAGTGAAGAACCATGAGATGCTGACCTCTGGTGATGACAAAGCTGTTGCAAACAAAATCTTACTGTGATAGTGGTCACTTGAACAAAACTTGTACAAGATCAAGCCAGTTAAAATGTCCAGTTTCATCAACTCCAACCAAGTTTACATCCTACCCATAGATGAAAAGCTTTAGGTAATTGACAACTGAAGAGAGTGGAGCATTCTTGTTCTGCAGGGCTGAGCCCTCAGATGGGTTATCCAATACAAAGTGTTGAGTCCTAGATATATACACATGCAGGGAACACTAAATGAGCTCAGTGAGTTGTATTTATATGTGGATTTGCTTATGTGTATGTGTAACAACAAAGAATAAGGAAGAGGAAGCTGAGAATTTGGAATAGGTGTCAGATATAGGAGGAATATGACAGAGGAACCGAAGAGAAGTGATATAATTGTATTTTAAATTTTAAAATAATCCAGCATGGAAGCCGGAGGGGATCCTAACGCCCCACTCCTGACTGAGGAGCTCTTGGCAGTTGACAGCTGCTTGGAGAGGGAGAGTCTCTTTTTCTGTGGAGAGGGGAGAACATTGTCTGGTTGCCCACATGCTACTTGATAACCCCACAGCCATGTGCATATGGGCAATAATAATTGGACTCTGGGTTATAAAATAATGTTAATGATGTAATAATATAATAATAATAATAGCCTTAGTTTATAAGAGAGATGTACAGAGGAGGAGGGTAAAAGAGTTGGAGAGAAGTTATTGAGAAAGTTATGGTAAAGATGGATTGTATACATTCTAAGAAGTTTGAAATTAACAAAAATAGATACTTTAAGAGAACATTAAATTTCCCCAAATCTCGGAATCTTTAAATATTTGAAGTTCTACAATGGCATATATGTATATGTATGGTACACATAATGTATATGTAATGTATAAGTATATGTATCTATGATGTGTATGTAATTTATATATGTGTATACATATACTTATACATATATGTAATTTATGTCATACATATTATATGTGACAGAAGGCATTTAGGAAAGGCTACAGCAAGCAGTTTTCTGGATAAGGCTGTGATGTGTGTACTCTGAAGAGGCACAGCCCTAGAGACTTTGACCCAGGCATTCTTTTGGGGTTGATATGCTTTCCAGCTACTATTACATAGCCCAATGATTCCTAGGCATCAGCCCATCCTACTGGCCAAATTTCCTGCAGATCAACATGAAGATGAACTTTCAAGAATTAATTCTGTTTAGATGAACTAATTATGTTATAGAATTCCTGATTTGTTTCAAATAATTTTAGGTAGAATGTTTAAGGAGATTGTGTTAATTTTCCCCCCAAAATGTAATAAAGTTAGAATCAAAAATAGAAAGGTCACCTTCCTCATAGAATAGTTAAGCAAAGGCTGCATAATAAGTAATACAATGAGCTTTCATAAATTGCACTAAGAAGAGAAATAGGCTTGGGAAAGATTTGTGATCAAGGAAAACCATTCATTCTAGGTCAGGTGCAAGGTTGAGGACTCAGGTGTGCACTATGGTAAAGTGAGGCCCTGTGAAACTGTTGCTTTGATTATATGAGATTATAGAATGAAACACTGCTTTAAACTTACTATGGATATAGTTTTTAAACTCCCTTTTTGGGTAACATTTTTATCTATGAGGTAATTTTTTTCTTATCTAGAGAACATTTTGTCTAAAAGCTATAAAAAGCTGAGAGTAAAAATAAAGGTTTGGTGTAGACCCTTTCTCTTTTACCCGCTGTGTGTATGTCTCTGTGTATGCCTCTCTGTCTGTCTCTCTGTCTCTCTCTCTCTGTCATTTCTATGTCTGTCTCTGTCTCTGTCTCCTTTCCAGTCTCTGCTCTGTCCTTGTCCCTGAATTTCTTTTAGACAGAAACAAATCTGGGTTAAAAAATTTGAAGGTGGGTGGGTGGTTCCTTGCCTCAACTGTGGGTCATATCTATCTACTGATAGTGGTCTCTTCATGTTCCATTTCCACACTGTTGGTCATTTCAGCTAATGTCACCCCCATTGAGTCCTGGTAGTCTCTGAAATCCAAAGTCTCTAGGACTTTCTAGAGGTTTCCACTGAGCCCTCCTGTCTCCCCAGTACCTGATTCTGGCCCAGTTTCTCCATCTTCCCTTCCCTCTCCAACTCCAGTTCATTTCTTCCTCTGCATCCCATGATTATTTTGGTCCCCAGTCTATGAGGGTTTGAGGTATCCACATTTGGGCCTTTCTTCTTGTTAAGCTTCCTATGGTCTATCAGTAGTTTCATGGGTATTCTGAACATTTTGGCTAATATCCACTTATCATAGAGTACATACTAAGCATGTTCTTTTGGGTCTGGGTTACCTTACTCAGAATGATGCTTTCTAGTTTCATCCATTTGCCTGCAAAATTTATGATGTCCTCATTTTTAATAGCTGAATTGTATTCCATTGTGTAAATGAACCACAAAATCTATATCAATTATTCTGCTGATGGATAACTGGGTTGTTTCCAGATTCTGGCAATTACTAATAAGGCTGCTATGAACATAGTAGAGCATGTGTATTGTGGTATGGTGGAGCATCTTTTGGATATATGCCCAGGAGCAGTATAGCTGTGTCTTGAGGTAGAACTATTTCCAATTTTCTGAGAAAATGCCAGAATTATTTCCAGAGTGGTTCTACCATTTTGCCATCCCACCCACAATGGAAGAACATTGTTCTTTCTCTACATTTTTGCCAGCACATGCTGTTCCTTGAGTTTTTGATCTAGCCATTCTGAATGGTATAAGGTGGAATCTAAGGGTTATTTTGATTTGCATTTTCCTGATGACTAAGGAGGTTGAGCATTTCTTTAAGTGCTTCTCAGCCCTCTGTTGAAAATTCTCTGTTTATCTCTGTACCCCATTTTTTAATTGGGATATTTTGTTTTTTGGAGTCTAACTTCTTGAATTCTTTGTATATTTTGGATATACAAGCCCTCTATCAGATAAAGGGTTAGTAAAGATCTTTTCCCAATCTCTAACTTGCCATTCTTTCCTATTGACAGTTTCCTTTGCCTATCAGAAGCTTTTCAGTTTCATGAAGTCTAATTTGTCAATTGTTGATCTTAGATCCTGAGCCATTGGTGTTTTATTCAAAACAATTTTTTTCCCTTTGCCAATGCCTTCAAGGTTCTTTCCCACTCTCTTTTCTATTAGATTCAGTATATCTGGTTTTAAGTGGAAGTCTGTGATAATTTGGTTTTCAGCTTTGAACAAGGTGGTAGATATGGATCAATTTGCACTCTTCTATATGCAGACCCCCAGTTAGACAAGTACCATCTACTGAAGATGCTTTCTTTTTTCCCCACTGTGTGGTTTTGGCTTCTTTGTCAAAGATCAAATTTCCATAGATGTGTGGGTATATTTCTGGGACTTCAATTCTATTCCATTGTTCAACCTGTCTGTCTGTACAAATACCATGCAGTTTTTATTACTAATGCTATGTAATACAGCTTAAGGTCAGGGATAATTCTCTTAGAAGTTCTTTAATTGTTGAGAATACATTGGTGTGCTATGTGACAAATTATCACTTAGTTTGGGTCCTGGTTAAGTACCCCAAAGCAGGCAAGGAAACAAAGAGAGAGTTAGCTCTACTGCTACTGGTCTCAAATTCAGAGATGTCTGGGATACCCAGGGTTTGAGCATGCTCTATCTCACCATTCCCATGGCCATTCTTCTGTTGGAATGGCCCATGTGACATTCATGAGGAAAATTTTGGCAGCTAGACAATTGACAGGTTAATATTAGGAATATACAAATAATAACAACAGCAACAATAATGTAACAGCAACAACAAACCTGAAGAACAAGAAAACAAGACAACCAATAAAATCAGACAAAAGAAACTATATAGAGATTTCTCAAAAGAAGACATGCAAATGGCCAATATATACTTTTTCAAGTATTCAACATTCCTCACCACCATGGTAATCAAAATGAAAACTAACTTGAGAATTTAGTCCACTCCAGTAAGAAAGACCACCATCCAGAAAACAAATGTCACCAAATATTGTGAAGAGGCCTTATTCACTGTTTACAAATGTGCAAACAGTTACAGACAACACCTATTTTAGTATGGGAATTTCATAATAAAATGCAAAATAGAATTACTCCATTATCTCATATTCCCCAGGATACTTAGATCTTCTCCAGTACTACTTGCATGCCAATGTTTATTGATGATCTACTTGCTATTGAAAGGAAATTGAGCAGAAGAGAAAGTGGGAAAAGTCTAGAACATATGGGCACAGGTGAAAATTTCTGAACAGAACACCAATGGCTTATGCTCTAAGATCAAGAATCAACAAATGGGACCTCATCAAATTGCAAAGATTCTGTAAGGCAAAGGACACTGTCAATAGGACAAAATGACAACAAATAGACTGGGAAAAGATCTTTACCAATCCTACAATTGATAGATGGCTAATATCCAATATATACAAAGAACTCAAGAAGTTAGAGAACAAAATAACCCTATTTAAAAATGGGGAACAGCTAAACAGAGAATTTTCAATTGAGGAAACTCAGAGGGCTGAGAAGCACCTAAAGAAATATTCAACATCCTTAGTCATTAGGGAAATGCAAATCAAATCAACCCTGAGCTTCCACCTCACAGGAGTCAGAACAGCTAAGATAAAAAACTCAGGTGACAGCAGATTCTGGCAAGGATGTGGAGAAAGAGGAACACTCCTCCATTACTGGTGGGATTGCAAGCTGTAACAACCATTCTGGAAATCAGTTGAGTGAACCCTCAGAAAAATGAACATAATACTACCTGAGGACCCAGCTATACCACTCCTGGGCATATACCAAGAAGATGCTCCAACATGTAATAAAGTTACATGCTCCACTATGTTCATAGCAGCCATATTTATAATAGCCAGAAGCTGGAAACAACCCAGATGTCCCTCAAAAGAGGAATGGATACAGAAACTGTGGTACATTTACACAATGGAATATTAGTCAGCTATTAAAAACAATGACTTCATGAAATTCGCAGTCAAATAGATGGAACTTGCAAATATCATCCTGAGCGAGGTAACTCAGTCACAAAAGAATAAACATGGTATGTACTCACTGATAATTGGATATTAGTCCAAAAGTTTGGAATACCCAAGATTCAATTCACAGACCATATGAAGCTTAAGAAGAAGGAAGAGCAAAATGTGGATGCATCAGTGTTTCTTAGAAGGGTGAACAAAATACTCACAGGAGGAAATATGGAGACAAAATGTGGAGCAGAGACTGAAGGAAAGGCCATCCAGAGACTGACCCATCTGGGGATACATCCCATATATAGCCACCAAACCCAGTCGTTATTGTGAATGCTGGGAAGTGCTTGCTGATGGAAGCAGGATAAGCTGTCTCCTGAGAGGCTCAGGCAGAGCCTGACAAATACAGAGGCAGATGCTTGCAGGCAACCATTGGACTGAGCATGGAGTTTCGAATGGAGGAGTTGAGAAGGGACTGAAGGAGCTGAGGGACTTTGCAACCTCATGGAGGGAGTAATAGTGTCAAATGTTCAGACCACCCGGAGCTCAAAGAGAATGGACCACCAATCAAAGAATATACATGGAGGGACCCATGGTGTTGGCCACATATGTGGCAGAGGAGGGCTTTGTTGGCCATCAATGGGAGGAGAGGCCCTTGGGCCTGAGGGTGTTAGATGCCCCAGTGAAGGGGAATGCCAAGGAGGGAAGACAGGAGTGGGCAGGTGGGTGGGGAAGCACCCTCATAGAGGCAAGAGGTGTGAGATGGAATAAGGGTTTTCTGAAGGGGAGACCTGGAAAAGGGAAAAAGTTTGAAATGTTAATAAAGTAAATATACAAAAAATATAAAAGAAAGTAAATTTATTGATATTAGATGACTAAATATCATGAATGAAGTGAAAATATGTACCTACATACATGGAAGTAATCCACATGTTAAAGTTGTATTGTGCATGTATCTGTTGAGCCAACTACCTGTCAGTAGCAAAGCTATGGAGGTTGGAAAATAACCTATACATATCATTTCACTAATATAGCATAATTCAAATCACTAATATGAAATAGTTTTTATTTTCATTCTGAGTGCATAAGACATTTTTCCTTTATATATGTAAATACTGCAACACATGTATTACCAGTGCCTGCAGAGACAAAAAAAGAGGGTGTTGGATTTCCCAGAATTGGAATTACAGATGTTTGTGAACTTCCTCATTGGAGATGCAAAAGGAATCTGGACTAACAAGTACTCTTAAGCACTGAGATATCTCTCTAGCCCCATTAATAATCTTTATCTATTTGTATTCATGTGTGATTGTATATAAAAGAAAAGAATAAAAATGGCTCAGGAGAAGGGGAAAATGGAGGTCTATAGAGAGACATGTACAAGGGTAACAGAATACAAGTAATTTGAAAGTGTAAGTGTGAATACAGAACTCCAGCAGGTTTATTGAAGAAAGGTGAAAGTAAAAAGGTGTTGAATGACCTTCCGGTTTCCATCTGTGGCTGGAGACCTCTGCCTGGGCCACCAGGCTCCACAACCAAATAGCACTGGGAGAAAGCTAGCCTCCCAAGAGTGTGCAAAAGCCCTTGAGAGGAGGTAAGAGGACTAGCACTGCTCAGCGGGACTGGCCTGGAATCCTTAGCACACAAGGACTGAGGAACAGCTGGGAGGAAGGAGCATTCTGGTTTCCATTGTGGCAGGAGACCTCAGCTTGGGTCACCAAGGCTCCATAGCCAAATAGCAATGGGAGAAAGCTAGCCTTCCAGGAGTGGGGACAAGACTGACTGATCAGAGGGTCCCACCTAGAATTCCCAGGTCACAGGGACTGAGGAACAGGGATCTGGTTTCTTTTGGTGGCTGGAGAGCAGATCCTGTGACACAGGGCTCCATACTTAAATAGTGTCAGGAGAGAGCTGGTATCCCAGGAGTGCCGACACACCTTCAAGCACAGGCAAGACCAACACTTCTTTTTAAATTTACTGGACCAAGAGGGACCCTTGCAGAGCCATCAGGACACATGAAACAAGGGACAGCTGGGGATTATAACGTTCTGTTTTCCATCTGCACCCCAGAGCTGACCCTGTACCACAGCTCTCCAACCCAAATTCCTCTCAGAAAGAACTGGTCTTCAAGGAATATTGACACCTAGGCTTGTAGGAAAGACAAGCCACAGTCAGAGAGAGTAAGACCAACTAACACCAGAGATAATCAAATGGCAAAAGGCAAGGGCAAGAACATAAGGAACAGAAACCAAAGCTACTTGGCATCATCAGAACCCAGCTCTCCCACCACAGCAAGCCCTGAATACCCCAACACACCAGAAAAGCAAGGCTCAGACTTAAAATCACATCTCATGAGGACAATAGAAGATTTTAAGAAGGAAATAAATAACTCCTTTAAAGAAATACAAGAGAACACAGGTAAACAACTAGAAGCCCTTAAAGAGGAAACACAAAAATCCCTTAAAAAATTATAGGAAAACACAATCAATCAGGCAGAATTAGAGGAAAACACACACACACACACACACACACACACAAAAACAGACGAAGGAAATGAACAAAACCATCCAGGAACTAAAAATAGAAAAAGAAACAATAAAGAAATCACAAAGGGAGACAACCCTGGAGTTAGAAAACCCAGGAAAGAGATCAGAAGTCATAAATGCAAGCATCACCAACAGAATACTAGAGATAGAAGAGAGAATCTCAGGTGCAGAAGATACCGTAGAAAACACTGACATGACAGTCAAAGAAAACGCAAAATGCAAAAAGCTCCTAACCCAAAACATCCAGGAAATCCAGGATACAAGGAGAAGATAGAACCTGAGGATAATAGGTGTAGAAGAGAGTGAAGATTCCCAACATAAAGGACCAGTAAATATTTTCAACAAAATTATAGAAGAAAACTTCCTTAACCTAAAGAAAGAGATGAACATAAACATTCAAGAAGCCTACAGAACTCCAAATCGATTGGACCAGAAAAGAAATTCCTCCCATCACATTATAGTCAAAACACCAAATACACAAAATAAGGAAAGAATATTAAAAGCAGTAAAAGTAAAAGGTCAAGAAACATATAAAGGCAGACCTATCAGAATTATACCAGACTTCTCACCAGAGACTATGAAAGCTAGAAGATCCTGGACAGATCTCATACAGACTCTAAGAGAACACAAATGCTAATGCAGGCTGCTATACCCAGCAAAACTCTCAATAATCATAGATGGTGGAACCAAAATATTCTATGACAAATCCAAATTTACACCGTATGTTTCCACAAACCCAGCCCTACAAAGAATAATAGATGGAAAAAGCCAGCTTAAGGAGGGAAACTACACCCTAGCAAAAGCAAGAGAGTAATCTTTCAACAAACTCAAAAGTAGATAGCCAGAAAACTTAAAATAACATTGAAAATAACAGGAAGCAACAATCACCATTCCTTAATATCCCTTAACATCAATTGACTCAATTCCTTGATAAAAAGACAAAGACTGACAGAGTGGATCCCTAAACAGGACCCAGAATTTTGCTCCATCCAAGGAATGCACTTCTGTGTTAAAGACAATCACTGCCTCAGAGTAAAGGGCTGGAAAACAATTTCCAGTCAAATGGCCCTAAGAAACAGGCTGGAATAACCATTCTAATATTGGATAAAATTGACTTTCAACCAAAAGTCATCAAAAAAGATAAGGAAGTACACTTCATACTCATCAAAGGAAAAATCTATCAAGTAGAACTCTCAATTCTGAACATCTCTGCCCTGAATGCAACGGCACCCACATACATTAAAGAACTTTACTAAAGGTCAAAGCACACATTGCACCTCACACAATAATTGTGGAAGACTTCAATGCCCCACTCTTATCAATGGACAGATCTTGGAAACACAAACTAAACAGAGACACAGTGAAACTAACAGATGCTATGAACCAAATGGGTTTAACAGATATCTATAGAATATTTAATCCTAAATCAAAAAAATATACCTTCTTTTTAGTACCTCATAGTACCTTCTCCAAAATTGATCATATAATTGGTAACAAAACAACCCTCAACAAATATAAGAAGATTGAAATAATCCCATGCCTCCTATCAGACCACTACAGATTAAGGCTGGTCTTCAATGGCAACAGTAACAACAGAAATCTCACATACACATGGAAGCACAACAATGCTTTGCTCAAAGATAACTTGGGCATTGAAAAAATAAAGAAATTAAAGACTTCCTAGAATTTAATGAAAATGAAAGTGCAACATACACAAACCTATGGGACATGACACAATGAAAGCAGTGTTAACAGGAAAACTCATAGCTCTGAATGCCTCCAAAAAGAAACTGGAGAAAGCATATACTAACAGCTTAACAGCACACCTGAAAGCTCTAGAACAACAAGAAGGTAATACACCCAAGAGGAGAAGACATCAGGAAATAATCAAATTAAGGGCTGAAATCAACCAAGTAGAAACTAAAAGAACTATACAAAGAGTCAACAAAACCAGGAGCTGGTTCTTTGAGGAAATCAACAAGATAGATAAACCCTTAGCCAGACTAACTAGAGAGTATAGAGACAGTACCCAAATTAACAAAATTAGAAATGAAAAGGGAGATATAAGAACAGATTCTGAGGAAATTAAAAAAATCATCAGATCCTACTACAAAAGCCTCTACATTTCCAACAAAATTGGAAAATCTGGATGAAATGGACAAGTTTCTAGACAGATACCAAATACCAAAGTTAAATCAGGATCAGATAAAGCATCTAAACAGTCCCATAACCCCTAAAGTAATAGAAGCAGTCATTAAAAGTCTCCCAACCAAAAAAAGCACAGGACCAGATGGGTTCAGTGCAGAATTTTATCAGACCTTCATAGAAGACCTAATATCAATACTCTTCAATCTATTCCACAAAATAGAAACAGAAGGAATACTACCCAATTCATTCTGTGAGCCAACAGTTACACTGATATCAAAACCTCACAAAGACCCAACAATAAAAGAAAACTTCAGACCAATTTCCCTTATGAATATCGATGTAAAAATACTCAATAAAATTCTTGAAAACCGAATCCAAGAACACATCAAAACGATCATTCACCATAATCAAATAATATTCATCCCAGGAATGCAGGGATGGTTCAATACCTGGAAATCCATCAATGTAATCCACTACAGAAACAAACTCAAAGACAAAAAACCACATGGTCATTTTGTTAGATGCTGAAAAAGCGTTTGACAAAATTCAACATCCCTTCATGATAAAAGTCTTGGAAAGATCAGGAATTCAAGGACCATACCTAAACATAGTAAAAGAAATATATAGCAAACCAGTGGCCAACATCAAACTAAATGGAGAGAATCTCGAAGCAATCCCACTAAAATCAGGGACTCGGCAAGGCTACCCTCTCTCTCCCTACCTATTCAATATAGTACATGAACTTCTAGCTAGAGCAATTAGACAACTAAAGAAGGTCAAAGGGATACAAATTGGAAAGGAAGAAATCAAAATATCACTATTTGCAGATGATATGATGGTATACTTAAGTGACACAAAAAATTCCACTAGAGATCTGCTACAGCTGATAAACACCTTCAGCAAAGTGGTCAGAACCAAAATTAACTCATGCAAATCAGTAGTCTTTCTATTCTGGAAGGATAGACAGGCTGAGAAAGACATTAGGAAAATGACTCCCTTTACAATTGTCACAAACAATATAAAGTATCTTTGTGTGACTCTAACCAAACAAGTGAAAGATCTGTATGGCAAGAACTTCAAGTCTCTGAAGAAAGAAATCAAAGAAGACCTCAGAAGATGGAAAGATCTCCCATGCTCATGCATTGGCAGGATTAATATAGTTAAAATGGCCATCCTGCCAAAAGTAATCTAGAGTTTCAATGCAATCCCCATCAGAATTCCAACTCAATTCTTCATAGACTTAGAAAGAGCAATTCTCAAATTCATATGGAATAACAAGAATCCCAGGTTAGTAAAAAATATTCTCAACAATAAAAGGACTTCTGGGGGAATCAGCCTCCCTGACCTCAAGCTTTACTACAGAGCAGTAGTGATAAAAACTGCATGGTATTAGTAAAGTTACAGGCAGGTAGATCAAAGGAATAGAATTGAAGACCCAGAAATGAACCTACACACTTACGGTCACTTGATCTATGACAAAGGAGCTAAAACCATCCAGTGGAAAAAAGACAGCATTTTCAACAAATGGTGTTGGTTCAACTAGCAGTCTACATGTAGAAGATTGAGAATTGATCCATTCCTATCTCCCTGTATAAAGCTCAAGTCCAAGTGGATCAAGGAACTCCACATAAAACCAGATACACTGAATCTAATAGAAGAGAAAGTGGGGAAAAGTCTGGAACACATGGGCACAGGGAAAATTTCCTGAACAGAACACCAATGGCTTATGCTCTAAGATCAAGAATTGACAAATGGGACCTCATGAAATTACAAAGATTCTGTAAAGTAAAGGACACTGTAAATAGGACAAAACAGCAACCAACAGATTTTTATATCTGAAAGAGGGCTAATATCCAATATATACAGAGAACTCAAGAAGCTAGACTCCAGAGATTCAAATAACCCTATCAAAAAATGGGGAACAGAGCTAAACAGAGAATTTGCAACTGAGGAAACTCACAGGGCTGAGAAGCACCTAAAGAAATGTTCAGCATCCTTAATCATCAGGGAAATGCAAGTCAAAACATCCCTGAGATTCTACCTCCTATCAGTCAGAATGGCTAAGATAAAAAACTCAGGTGACAGCAGATGTTTGCAAGGATGTGGAGAAAGAGCACCACTCCTCCTTTGCTGGTGAGATTGCAAGCTGATACAACCTCTCTGGAAATCAGTTTGGCAAACCCTCTGAAAAATGAACATAATACTACCTGAGGACCCAGCTATTCCACTCCTGGGCATACACCAAGAAGATGTTCCAACATGTAATAAAGACACATGCTCCACTATGTTCATAGTAGCTATATTTATAATAGTCAGAAACTGGAAACAACCCAGATGTCTCTCAACAGAAGAATAGATACAGAAAATGTGGTACATTTACACAATGGAATACTACTCAGGTATTAAAAACAATGACTTCATGAAATTCTCAGGCAAATGGATGGAACTTGAAAATATCATCCTGAGCGAGATAACTCAGTTAGAAAAAGATTGAATTCAGTATGTACTCACTGATAAGTGTTTATTAGTCTAAAAGTTCAGAATACCCAAAAGTCACTTCACAGCAACCATTGGGCTGAGCATGAGGTCCCAGATGGAGGAGTTGGAAAAGAGACTGAAGGAGCTGTGGGAGTTGGCAGCCCCATGGAGGGAGTAACGGTGTCCACTGGTCTGACCTCCAGATCCTCCTGGAGACTGGATCACCAACTAAAGAATGCACATGGAGGGACCCATGGTTCTGGCTACATATGTGGCAGAAGAGGGTCTTGTTAGACATCAGGGGGGAACAGAGGCCCTTGGGCCTGAGGGTGTTAGATCCCCCAGTATAAGGGAATGCCAAGGAGGGAAGATGAGAGTGGGTGGGTGGGTAGGTGGGTGGGTGAATACCCCCATTGAGGTAGGGGGAGGGTGGAAGGAATAGGGAGGTTCCAAAGGGGAGATCTGGAAAAGGGGGGAAAATTTGAATTGTAAATAAAGTATATAAAAAAATGGTGTTGAATAGATGGTTAACAAACTAAATGTAAATAAAAATGCCCTAAAGAAGCAAGCTATGTCATAGGCTAATATAAATAAGAATAATTTTTCATTTAAAGCCTTGAAGTTCTGCTTCAACCTCCTGAGAGCTGGATTTAAAGGTGTGCATCAGGAAAAATGAAAGAATTAAGGTAAAAATTAAAATGGCAAATCCTACTTTTAATGTATAATTACCATATGACTAGGCAAATAATACATTAATTGAAACAAATGGTTATATATTAATATTCACAAAAGTGCTACTTATTTTTGTCACTAAGTGGAAAGAACCATCAACAAATTATTATGTAAATAACTATGGCACCTCTGTACAATTACATATTATTTAACAATTAAAAGACTATAATTGTCATGTAGAACTATGTAAAAACACTCTGACAACATGCTAATAGAAAGAAGCTAGCCATGAAATGAAGTAGAAATTTCTGTTTCATTGGAGACTCAGTTGTGTTATGTGATGTTTTTCTGAAAACTGTGTTTTGAGAGTTTTTTGCTGAAGCAGGCACGTGGGAGGATGTTGTGTTGAGAACAGATATGTGATTTTTTCCCTCTGGAAACAACCTGGAAAAAAGGCTTGTGATGTTTTGCTAGAGTAGACATTTGAGAGGACATGTGATGTTTGGAATGTGTATAAATGTAACCCAACCAGCAGTCGACATTGATGTATGGTATTGATATATTTTATCATTCTTTACTGGTTATCATTGGGATTTGCTGATGCTGGTCCTCATTGATGACTCTGTATGGTGCTGGAATGTTGTATCATTCTTTGCTGGGTATTGTTTGTCATGACTTTACAGAGAGAAATGCACCAAAGAATTACTTTCATTGTTCTGGTAGCTTCTTATTGCTTCTGCAGACTCAGCAAATTGGCAGAGCCTTGAGGTTTCCTTCTGGATCAATCTACACTTCCGGATTTGTAAATGGCCTTTGTAAGTGGATTGAACTGCCAATGTTGATTGCTGTGAACTGAACTGCTGTTGTCCTCACAAGTCATATTAAATTTGGTTCAAAGAACTATTTCTAAACAGGTCCACATCCTCCTTTGCTCTATTAATTTTTCCTTTCCACCTTTCCACTGGTGGATGATGGGCTAGGGGGGATGTTAAAACGTTTGAGAACCCTTATAAAAAGTACATTTTGAAAAATGTAAGCCTACAATGAAGAGCTTACATTCAAATGAAATATCAAAATTAGGAAAATCTGTAAGAGCAAAATGTAGGATAGACTTGCTTGTGGATGGTTGGAGATGACAGTATGTATAAATGGGGAATTTTAGGTTTGAAACTGCAATGCAAATGCTTTGAATCACATTGAAAATACTAAAGTGAAGATCACAGTGTGTAGGATTGACCCAGTTGGAACTTGAGTCTACCATCCAATTGCTTTTGTTTCTCATATCAACCAAAACTCAGAGCAGATGGTATTATTCTTCTTGGGTAATTAAAACCAATTGACAGGCAAGCAAAATTTGGTTGCTCTATACAGCCTGTGCAGTCAGCACTGTGTCTAAAGATCTGAACACATTCTTAGATTGTACTTTTTGTTTCCACATGTATAAACCAAAGTTAATCAACAAAATCTAATTGAAAAGAAAGGTTAATCATTTCTAATAGCTCAAATAAAGGTTAGATCATTAAAGAGGAAGATTATCTAGGGGTTGAATACTTGTGTTTCATTATTATGCACAGAACTTCATAAGACAAATGACTGCCAAGTTTAGGAAATTATAATGAAGGAATTACAAATGTCATCTATGTCCTTGTGACCAATGCTGAACACATACAAAATGGAATTATAAAGTAATCTCACATATATTGTGAAGGGTTGGATAGTGGTGGCAGGGGTACAATTAATATTTTCATAGAGAGGTAAAAAGCAAAATGATTAAAGAGCATGTGAACATGTACTTGAGGAAGTCTTAAACATGCCATCTGCTTGC